>CCAG010008566.1:0-45092 GCA_001077435.1 Glossina morsitans morsitans | reverse complement strand
GACATCACTCGAAGAAGTAAGTAATGTAAGAGGTAAGAAATGATGGGCTCTATATCTGTATATCATCGGAAAACGAAATCGAAGAATTCCATGAGGATAGCTTTCCTGGAGTAAAAGAGAGTTCATCCACTCTTTCGCCCATTTCCGATGACGATTCAAGCTACAAACGATTGCCGTGTAAGCTAGAAGCTGTAAAATCCGTTTGGGATAGTTCTTTGGGAACGAAAGGAAAACGTAGTCCGAAGCACGTTGTGCATCGCCAACTGGGAGTGAGACCAGCTGAAGTAGACCTAGTGCCAGGAGTGGCACATAAAATAGCCGATGTGCCATTAGATGTTCATATACATACAGCATCCCCGTGTGCTTAAGCACATATATCGACACAAAAGTAATTGGTAACTGTTAGTGAACGTAGGGATAAATGTTTTATTACGCTGATGAGTGATGTAGCCTGGCCTTATAATCATGAAACTCGAACGAAGGCCTTAAGTATGGAACAATCGTGGAGCGCACAAATAGTCAATCTGAGATGAAGACAGGCAATCCAAGCGAGCGCATATGCCGGAGCTAGGTGTCATATGTGGAACAACAAACTATAAACCGTGGCATTCAGAGAGACGAACAGGATCGAGCATCTATAGCGAATTGAAGGCGGGAGCAGAAGCAGTTGAGAAGAGATGACAACCCATCTCAGGACAGTCCAAGAGGGTGTGCATCGACTCGTAGGTGGCACCTTAACATCTTACCACCATCACTCCGTCAAAAACGATGATTAGATGACTTAACGCACGCAGTACACCGGGAGACATGAAATCGAACGATTGTATGAATATAGTGGCGAACGATACCGATTAGTGTGATCGCTGCAGGTTGGTCTTTTTGACTCGTAGACGGGGCTTCGGCAACTGCATAGGAATACCGAATTCCGAAGCGACCGCCTCCGTTAGGTACCCGAAATTTTACTAGAAAGCACGCCATAATCCGCAACGATAAATTCACACAAATCCAACCAGAGGAGAAAAACAGCACAAACTAGACTCTGAACAAACAAGATCCGACATTGGCAACACGTTAGCAGAATTTATTATGGCCAGCGATAAAGGAAGTGGCTGAAGTATCCGTAATGGATACCGATTGCATTCAGCACTGAGGCAATGCTTATAATACCTGTTTCAAGTACCCTCAGCAGCACGACGCATTTTTGATTACTTGAGTAGTAATCATTTGCGAGTGTTCCAAAAAAGCTCTACTTTATAAATTTTATCAGCTGCCGTCTGAGTTCGTAGAAACAATGATATTTGATATTTGAATTTTTCTTATTACTTCATTTTTTTTATTTCTGCAGTCGCAGTTTTTCTAAATTATAACAAACCATTGTAGAAACGTCATCACACTAAGTTTAACCACTCAATCAGTAGCACAAAATAACAGTAGAATAATAAAACTGCAATCAAGAACACCAACAAAATGCATTTTCGGGTATTGTTTTCAAATCAAAATATTCAAAAACAAAAAATAAATTGAAAACAAACACAAATTTAAAGCCAACAAAAAGAACCAAAAAAGAAAGAATTATTTTCACTAGCAAAGATTGTTGGAAAAAACAAAAACTTGACAACAATTACAATGTACCAAATAGACGGCAATTATTTTGCCCACAACGACGAAAAAGGAGAAACTATGTATATGTGTGTGTATGCATATTGTCTGGAGCAAGCAATCTATATATTCCTTTTTTGAAAGGAACACAGGCATACAAACAATATGAGAACGCGTTAAATCGTGAATAATTGTCAATTGCAGTAACCAAGCTATTGTATCGCCGTGTTGTTGTCAAGTCTTAAAGCAATTCGCAAACATTTCCTTTGATTTATACTTAAAAGTTACAGAAAAAGTATTGTTTGCGAACTGTGCTCTTAGGGTATGCTTTCATTAGTTTGCGTGTGTATTCTCGTGTATGGTTTTAAGAATTTTTTAATATTCTCCTAAAGGCAATTATCATAATCAGGATTATATTCATTATGGCATTACGGCATGGCCGTCGTCCTCTTTCAGCCTCATGTCAAGTTTTCTGTTATGTCTTCGCATCGAATTGTTTGACACTTGTTCACGTTTCATATGATTGCAAACATACGAATCAACGAAATGTTTGTTGTTACGCTACGAGTGATACGAAGTATATTAACATTATACGGATGCATATATATACATCCAAGCTTTTATTAGATCGGATTTTCTGTGACCTAAATGGATTTCAGAAAATGACTTCGAATCCATATAAGGCCACCAAGGCTGTCCATCCGTTTGCGTGTCGCAGGTCTGTCTATGTATTCTTTTTGTGTTAAACAACCAGATCAACATTTTGACATACTTTTACAAAATATAATATACTGAGGATATTGGCTCAAAGAAGAATTTTACCCACTGCCTTCATATTTGGAAAAAGCTTTTCATTTTTAACATTTCCGCAGCACAAATTAGCAGTTGATAACCCAGCGTGTTTACACACCCGACAAGTTTTCCTTGATATATAAATTTATTGTATTAAAATAATACGGTTTTTAATTAACAGGTGAAATAAGAATCTTCAAAGTCTTCATTCAACTGATTAATCTCGTTCCCTATTTCATTGTCTGGGCTTATTGTGAATTTAAGTTTAGCATTTCTTTCCAAAGAATCTTTGTCTATACAAAGCGTTTATGTGCCCAGCTCGTTCTGAACCACATGACTCCCCTTCGCACGTTTTTTCTTTAATTGGGGTGTTGTCTGCCAAGATGCAGGGTTTCAGGTTCGGTTCCCTTTTTGATTCTTTTACTACCTTTCTCTTTCGGTTATGAAGTAAATATGTGAATGAATCTTGCCTAGCTATCGACTAAAGCAATTAAGGGCTTGGATAATCATTCGGTATAAAAATAAGGTTTTGGCACAGTTTCCATCCATATCCGTCACGGAAGGATGAGAAGTATGTTCGTTTTGTCAAAACGTTTGCAACGTGCAGGATGAAGCACCTAAAAACGTCCATCTGTTCGTGTGCCCAACCGTGTAGTACCTGTGGTACAAATTCACAAAAATGAACATATCGTCAACAAATTTACAAATTCATTTGGAAATGACGTAACTTTTTAAAGGATACGCCTATAACGTCCACGCGCCTATGCGACAAAAAATTAAATTATGAAAGTAGAAAAAACCATCCGCGCCCATCCAGTGTTATAAAGTATGAAAATTTAGCTCTTTTCCTTTTTGCAATCTATTTCGAATAGCGGTGATCGATAAAAAAGATTCGGTCACGACCGGATATAATTATCTTACTTTTTTTATGTTGATTGTTTAATTTTTGTCAGTTTGAAAATTGTTTTTGTGGTATATAAAATTTTGACGTAAATTAGTTTTAAAAGTTTATGAATTTTCAATAAATTCAGCGAGAATTGAATTTCGGTGAAATTTGAATTCATGTTAGGGCTACTTACCCTTCGTATGTCTATTCCCTTATGCAATAAGTGATATTGATTAGTGCACTGACACTTTAAGAAAAACAAGATAGATAGCATGGTAAGACAGTAAGACAGGAAATGTGTTTGCATTAATGCCTACTTTGCATAGACATTGCTGGCTAACAAAGGTATCAACAGAGTGAGGCAATGCCCAGCGTTACATATAAAAGCTCTTGGCTTAACGATTAACTACCATCCCTTTGCTTGTTTGACGTAACATGGCTTTTGTTCGCTTTCATTCCATAGTAATTAGTTTTTAATGTTTTCGATTTTAAACGCAAAAATTTTAAGGCAATTTCCTCGTATAAGAGAAAGGACAGCACGCGTCCTTAAAAAGCATAAAAGTATGTTTTACAATATATTATCTAATTGACTTGAAAGTAAAATAGGGCAGAAGCAAAAAAAGGGGGAAACAAGATCGCCGGCCTTTATTTATAAAACAGGATTTTGCCCATCGTTTCATAAGCTGAAGCGTGTTTTTAAGAAAATATTTATGTTTGATACCGGGTAGCGATATAAATAGTTCACAGTCGAGTTTACAAGTAATTCTGCTTGTTATTTTCCTTTGTTACTTGCTGGTGTTTAATTATCTGCTGACTACAGAAATGGAAACATTTGCAGAACTTAAATTATGTATCAAATAGCGTGTGTTCTCAGCATTTAATGGAAGGGCGTTTACCATCTGCAACATAAATCAGACTTTTTTACTGCTTTTTATATCTTACATCCTTGTGGGTATAGGATTGCGCGGATGAAGAGCTTCAGACAGGCTTACCGGTTATTGCGCCGTTTAATTCGGAATCATATTCGGAATCGATTTAAGCTTGTCTATCCGTCCGCCGAATTGGCTGTCTGTTTGATGCTTTCCCATATCAGAAGCTATCGTCCTTTTAAAAGTCCTTTTTCGACAAAAAAAAGTTTGCGTATACAAAAATTAACAACAGTGTACACTAGCATGCTGACATGTCATGACGAAAATTTAATGTAAAAAAGAAAAGTTCACAGACGAAATAAGAATGTTTGGAAAGTTTGTCTACCAATGCCTACGAACGTTAAATACAATAATTTTTTAAGACATTTATTCCCTTTAAGGCATATGTCTGATTAGCTATTAAATTTGCTTTGCAAATGTTACAAACAAATGCAAACAAATGCCTTTCAGGTCTTTGTCGCAGTAGGAATAATAAATATAAACATAAACACTAACATAAAGACGAAGCAACCAACTTATGATTATGATTATTATTGTTATCATTTGTTTCCCTTCGAAGGCAGACAGAAGGCTTTGGGCATAGCGTTTAGTTAATAGTGTTCCAGGACAAATTACTTACAACAAAGCTCGAGAGTTTGGTTCCTCACACTGTAATATAAACGTGTATTTAAGAATGTAATTATCGTAAACTTTCTTTAGTTTGAATCCAATTATTTAACGTTTTTTCTTTGCTTTTTTCTACTCTAACGGCTCTAACGTACATTCTTCGTCCGGTTGCAAAAACATCGTAGTAAACCGATTAGAACTATTTGGGTGGCAGATTTTCAGAAATAACTTCACAGGATCGAGAGCTGTAAACAAACCATGAAAAAAGTGTCGGTCAGTTCCGAAACTACTCTAAGCATGTACGTGGGTACATCGTTAGCAATTTCTAGCGTTGGATTCTTATTCGATCAAGGAATATTTGTGCGAAATTTCTTCTTCTTGTTTTCATTTTTTTGTCTGTAGTAATTCCACCAAAAGGCATGGGTCAAAATGATAGTCGGTGTGCTAGAAAAAGGTGTATGCAAACGTTGCTAGCTTAGTGATAAACAAACGCTGAGCAGTTTACAAAGGGTAGATTCACAGCGTTAATTCATATCAGATTTGTTTTAAAAATTATTTTTCGCTGTTTTCTAATTTTCACGATTTTTTCGATTTCTTTTCAACAACATCAGTATTTTTTTTTGACAACATCAACGTATCCAAAAAAAATAATACCAACGAATGGGAAGAAACTGGTTTAGGAGGATGACGCGTTGATGTGTTATTCCTACTTTCAGGTTGGGGCTGTTACTTTTGGGCCTTTTTACGAGGTTTTATGGGAATTGACAAATCATATGGTTTTGTGTTATATATATAAAAACGACTAAAATACAAACAAAAATATGCAGAAGATACAACGCAAACAGACAATTCGTTTTAAATTTAGAATTCATTTATTAAACTAAGTAAGTTAAATAAATTGGTATTAATTTAGGTTTTCTTTATATAATTCGATTTGTAATTTTGGTTTATACTCAGTATTATTTTATAAGGTATGGAGAACAAGCCACATATGCAATTTACTTTCAATTTGAAATATGGTTTTCAAATCAAAATGTTTAAACAATTCTGCATCAGTGCAGCCCACCTTTTTGTTCTTCCTTTTTTTCATTCAAATTCATTTTCGTCATTCTCTATTTCAATAATCAAAAACCTGTGACAGGTTGGAGAGTGGAGCTATAAGCGTTCGGATCTGCCAAAGATGGCTCGCCAATCTTAGTCTTAAAGAGGATCGTCGGCCTGGGCGAGAATGACGCTTTGCGGTCCATATTGGAGAGTAAGCCACCTCAAAGAAACTTGGCATCCATACATCTTGAAATCCAACTTTTTCGTCAACCTAAAATAGAGAGTGCGATAAAAGCGTCACTCATGGAAAATGCTTTCGTTGGGTTGGAGTAGAACTGCCATTAGTATTTGATTTCAGCAACCAAGCTAATCGCCAACTTTTTTAAAGTTCAAACAAAGAACATTGTGCTCACATTGAACGTTTTTTGCTCAACACAGTGAATCATTTGATGTTGATTTGCTAGCTCGCAGAAGAAGAATTATTTGAAAGCGTTTTCGTCGTCTTTTATATTGTTGGAAATTGTTTTTGGCCAGATTTCAAAAAGAAATGCATTTATTGAACAAAGAATTCGTATTGCATTATGTTTAAAAATTGAAATTGAAAAATCATGCCAATGCGTTTAAAATATGAAACAACGGGACAATGAAAGATTCGCTAGCGATATAAAAACTTTAAACATCGTAGAGAAGCACTTAACGGCGGAACAATTTCGCCAGCCTGAACTGTTCATGAAAACACGCAATTTTAAACTATTATTATATATATATTGGTTGGAATTTCTATTTGACCAATCCCATCAATTTGATAGCATGATTTGTATTTCTTTTGCGTGTCTTGTCGTCTTGTTCCAAAGCGGCTGAGAAGTGCTTTTTATTACTGACGAATATCTTATATATTGGTAATGAGCCATAAATTTATTTTTACGGTCCACAAGCAGCTTAACAATCGATGGAATATGATATTAAGGGTGAAGCGAAAGGAAGTCGAAAATTAAAGTCATGTTGGCAGTTTTCTTCGACTTTTGGTGTGTTGTTCGCAGGAAGTTCCTTTCAAAACTTTTTTATATAGTCTTTCAGGTTATGGACGTTGTACTCTACCCTCCTGACTTTTCCATTATAGTACTGCACTTTCAAGTTTTGCAAAACCATTGATCAAATCTTAAAAAAAAAAAAGGTAAAAGTTCATTTAACGTCGTCGTTCTACGTAATATGGTTCTGAGTAACTTATTGCCTTATAGCACGGTTAAAGAGAGCTCCTTGTTGAAGTCGCTTTAAGTCGATGCGGTTCGTGTTAAGCAAAGACTGTACCAAAAGCCGATTAGCGGGTGTGTTTTGAAAACTAGAAAAGGCTTTACCATAGCTATGTTCAATGGGAGGGGATAACTTTAAGGAGATTAAATAAATTTCGATGGAGATGTAAATAATCTTTTTTCTATAAAAAATGTGGTTATAATTCTTTGATTTGAATCTTTCAAAGCGAGTAATAAAATTAGTATACATTTATAACTGTAATGAAAGCTTGTTTGGTGAACTTAAGATTAAACCAGTCTATATGTTGCATTTGCTTCAATGTCATTGTCCGGTTAAGTACACGTATTACTTTTATCTCGTTGAAATGTTTTGTCAGATGTTGCAATTCACAGATTTATTGTGGTTTTTTTGGTGATTGTTGCGGTAACGTATGTTTTGTTAAATATTAAACATGCTTTCAAATTATTTCCTCTTAATTTGTACATGTGAATAAATGTTTATACGGTTATGTTGACACTAAACTTTGCCTATTTACATGGTCTAGCAAATGTATAAAATGAAATAAACTAACGATAATAAATAAAATTGAAATTTACGAAGAGAAGTTAACAAATATAAAATAAACAAATAAACACATTGTATAACTATTTTCAATTTTAGCTTTCTATTTCTTTTAGTTATTTATCAACTATTTTCATATATATATGATAGAATAAATAGCTTTGAATTGAATACTTTATCTCGAATATTTAAACATATTTAATTTTGGTTTGCGTCAACGTAAAAAAGGTTAGTTAAAACTTTGCCTGATAAAATTTCCAATTCAGCGTAAAATCGAAAGATTCTTCGCCTGCAATAAACTCTACCGCATAGAAAATTTAAAATTTGTGTTGCATTTCATAAATTTTTCCTTTTTTTAATGCAAAATTAGTTTTCAATTTTCGCATTTGAAATTAAAAAAAAAAAGATTACAAAAAAAAGAACGAAGCTTTGTTCAGCTTGGACAGACTTTTTTATACCCTGAATCTAAGAACTAATACGTCATTATAAAGAAAGCAAACATAAAAAAAGGAAAAGTTCCTTTACTTATCATTCACAGCATATGGTTGACCGAAAGCGATATATAAATTCATAAAGCAGAATGAAAAAAGTGGATGTGATCACGACTATAAGCACGCTAGTAAGAGAAAACAAGTGAAAACATTATAGTCGAGCTAGGCCGACTATTCATTACCATACGCCGCATTGTCTAACACAATTGTTATCTTGTCATAGAACACAAAAATTATTCCCCGTTTTTATAGGAACTTACTGTATAGAAACTGGCTGGTCTCTATAGAAAAAAATACATCTCTTTGCAAATAAAGACTTATTTTTCGTAAGAATGGTTGTGCCCAAGAGGTTTAAAAATTGTGGTACGTGTCCAAAATTCGGCAGAGCTAATTTTTATATCAAACTATTATTATGCATCAATTTTTATCATGAAATATTAAAACTTAGATTGTTCTGTTGTTAGGAACAAAAATGCTCACAAAAATTTGCATATAAGGTAGGATCCAAAAATAGGCTTTGGTAGTACAAATTTGGTAGTTAATTTTTTTATATTAAATTACTATTATGGGTTAAGTTTCATCATAATGTATTAAGGTTGCAGTTAATTTTGTTATTTTAAATTACTAATACGATCTGAATTTTCATTATAAAGCATTGAAAATTAGACCTTTTTGTCACATGACCTTCAGTTTTCGACATAATAGAAGGAATCCAAAAATTGGCCCAGCCTGTTTTAAATTTTACGCCGAGATACTATTCCTTTGAATTCGATGATAATAAAAGATGTGTCTATCTTAAGCCCTTTTGAGTTTTACATAGACGGTATAAACTTAATGTACCCTACATCGCGTACTGCGTGAGGTGTTATAACGCAATCCAAAATTATAATATACATACAGATATATTCCTTACTATCAGTGTGGCTCGACGAAAAAAATTTACGGTGCATCGCCATAAACGAAGAGAACTGTCAATATGGGCATAATTTTTGAGCGACTTTCGCGATTTCTCGACCTTGGTTCACATTTTGCACGATATTCCATCTCCAAGTCGTATGCGTTGATCCAAGTTTCATGTCCCATAATGAGGCGTTCCATGAAATCATTATTTCATAGTTTCGGATACGGCTACACAATATCGCCCTGTATCGAAATCTCACTTTTTGTACCTAATACCACTTGTGGTGCAGAGTGTACTTAGTTAGTGCGGTCGTACGTAACATGCAGAAGGGCTTAAAATAGACCCACCTTTTATTATACCGATCGATTCAGAATCATAATCTGAATTGATCCAGGCATGTCTGTCCGTCTTTTTGTCTGATGCCTGTCCATGTATATTTGTCTTCAAGCTGCAGGTCGCAATTTTTAAGATATTTTGATGAAATTTGGTACAGTAGCGTGTTTTGACCCAAGCACGAAAACTGTTGAAAATCGTTAGGATCAATCGACGTTTTCGACCATTTCCCATATAACGACCTATTCTGAAAAGCCGTTATATAGAAAAAAAATTGTAATATTCAAAATTTGTCGGCAAAAGTGGCTAAGTAGTAATGTTTCTGCATACTAAATTGGTATGAAAACTCTAGACCGACTGGGGCAATTTTTGAGCCCCCTCTCATATAACGAAAACTGAAACTCATACGACAAAAAAGTATAATGTTTAATGCTTCACGATGAAAACTATATCATAACAAAAATTTAACATAAAAAGATTAACGGTACCAAATTTCGATCATCTCGGCCTATTTGTTGAATCCTACCCTAATAAGGATTTTCATGAAAATTGATCCTTTGTAGAGCAGAAAAGTCGAAGTTTTAATATGTGGTGATGGAAATCGACTCTTAATATTATAATAATTCATGCAAAAATGAACTCTACAAAATTTAGACAACCTACGCCAATTTTTGGATGCTATCCTATGTAAGGACATGATAAATATGCCTTTGTATTGAAACAAGATATATTTTTTGTGTTGTATAATAAAAATAAGAATTGAAAGTGTGTTGGACAGTGCAATGTCGGTTATTTAATGGTCGGTGTTGCCCGATTATAGTTTTCTTACTTGTTTTTTTGAAATGAAGTTAGTGGCCGCAAAGTCTTAATACACTTTAAATCAGCATGCTACTAAGTCAATGATACTTTGTTCAAGGTACTTTTATACCGCGAAATGCATATCAAGGACAACATTATGTGATTTGCTCGTTCCTCAGAAGAAATGTAAAATTTAATAAAATCGAATTGATTTATCACTTTTTTTCTCGTATTAGATGAGTTAGGACCATTGATAGATTTGAATTGAAATTTTAATTGGGATAGGCTTTAAACACATCGTTTTAATAAAACATTAAACTAAAATTGTAGTTTTTAATATCGTACATCGAAAAGATCAAATTTCAACATTGCTTATGAAATTATAATGAAATGCTAAACTCTCTACATAAATAAATTTCCTTATTCAGCAGCTTTGCTGACATTATTAATATACGTGAAAAGAAATTTACATAATGTGAGTAAAATATTTTACACGATTTTATGCGTATCCTTCTGTATGTTTTTGAAGAGTGGATATGTAAGCAAATTTTATATACAACATTGGAGTTTACGAGGATACTATTAACATCTGATAATGAGTTTCAAAAACCCTCAAATGAGAATATCTTATTGGTGTAATACGAGGCAGAGAAGCGGCTACAGCCTTAGCCCGTGCGGGCCCAATTGGTAAGTGTTATGACTTTACCAAATGAGCACTCACTGTAATTTCGGCTAAGGTAACCTCTACCGCATTGAGATATGAATCCGCGAAGAAGGCTTGATAGTCACGATTTTTCTCTATTCAGCTAATCATGCCGAGTGAAGTGACAATAGGAAGAGAAAGATTATGAAATGATTTCTTTACTTAGTCCTGAAACTCGAAAATTAATTAGATACCGTAAATCAAGTAACTTACATCCTTCGAAAGCGACGAAACATTTCGAATTTTAGTGAATTAGAATCACTTTAGATGCAAAATGTCCATGAAATGTCCGCGGCCTTACCATCTACGCAATACGGGAATCTATCAAAAATGTCGTATATGATGGTTCACTTGCCTTGTAACGCAGCTATTCTAAGTGTAAATCGGATTTTTTTGAAAGCTCTTCGTTCTAATTGAACACAATTCTACGAAACTTTAAACTTTTTACAAGAAAAGCAAGTATCCAGAACACACATTGATTCACACTAGAGAGTTTCTTTTCACACACCTTCGTATTGTCTTAAGTGCATGTAGATAAACTAATAATATAAAAAAGTAGTCATAGAAAAAATTGGGTGCACTTTTGTAAACCGCTCCTTTTTATGATATGTAAGTCATATTTTCGTGCAGAAAGAATATGAAACAAACATATCACTTCAACTTAATAAAAATATCCCTTAGATCTATAAAAATTTGGGCTCAGTAGATCTCCCCAAATAATCATAAAAATTATATAATGTCTGGACGACAAATATTAGAATATTCAATCTAAGACCAATGCAAATCTTCTGAAGTAAACTCTACGCTACTCGTTTTATACCACATGTGGATATAAATAACATCAGGAGGACATTAAGACTGTCCAATTTTCAATTATATCGAACCATGTAAAATGCGTTTGTAAATTGATTTAAGCTTCTGTATCGGTGTTGACGGAATTCGGCGCACTAATAGGCCTTAGACCAAGGGCGACCGCTGGGGCTAATAGGCGATCGGCTCGTTTTACGGGTACTTTCGGACGATCCATTTGAAAACGTCTTCTTCTGAAAAAAATTGTAATTTGCAATTTTTCTTGAGAAAAGTCGATAAAAAATGCTATTTTTCCATGCAACGACAATGTGGAAAATTTGAATCGGATCGAGCCCTAATTTTGAATACCTCCCATGCACAAATTAAGAAGAAAATAAGCTTGCCTATAATAAGAAGGTCGAATATTTTGATTTTTATGATGGAAATTGATCCAGAATAACGATTTGGCATATAAATTTCCTGTGGTTTGGTCGGACGACATAGCACCATTAATTGATATACTGCTCATATAGGGTCTTTTTGCCTAACAAAGTCCAGCTTTGGGTATTTTATGACGAAAGTAGGTGCGAAAAAGATTTTCTTTACCGAATTTGGATCACGACCAGGCTTGGAGAACCCTCTCATTTAAGCAAGCACAGCGTATCCTCTCTTGTTGATCGGCTGAATTGTAGCAGAAGAAGACGAAAAAGAAGTATTTACGTAGTAAAGAGCTACATTTTTTTTTGGTATTTTATGATGAAAGTAAGGGAAGTATTGTACTAGAGGCGAAGTGGTGTAAGGTGCTGAAAGATTGGTTGTCTTCAATATATAGGTTTAAAAATTTGATAACATTTTATCCATGTGAGGAAACATGCTCGAACGTTAATACTTTTCGAATAACTATCTTAAAATCCATGCATTGAAAGAAAACCTAGGATGAAATTGTTGGAAAGATGCGGAAAAGAAAGTAATTTAATAAAATGCCTTTAAAGTATAGGAGAAATCATTCAACGTTATCTGAAATTGAAATTAATATAAACGTCAAGTTATTTTTCAAATTCCTGTCGATCAAGAATTCGATTTTTGCATTTTTTTTTCCTAAATCCTTCTTCTCTTTCGTTATGCATATAAATCAAATGAAAATCTGAAGTGAATTCGGCGTTGGAAAATATATTACGCATTTAGCTTTTGTTTTGCATAAATCATAAGACACTCCATTCATACACCATTCATACAAGCGTATATAACTCATTGCTCTCTGCTGTCAGTGTCATTCTGACGGCTCTGTTGGTATCTTCTTCTTTTGTTATAAATTAAATTGATTGATAGTTTTCTCATATTAAGGGCGGTGAGAATGTGTGAAATGTTCATGTGCCATTAATCTATCTCGCAAAAGTCAAGCAGACAGTCAGGTACATCGATGCGCATTTATTCAAATAGAAAAATGACTACTACTTTATTAATGCGATTGAAATCGGTACAAAAGCAAATAAACAACAGTTTTCAAATACGAGCGATTAAGTCGTTTATTGATATCTTTTGTGATTATTGCGAAATTCAGAATATTTTTGGAAATCTAGTTTCCGTTAATTGAATATAAAAGCTCTTTATTTCTTTAATGAAGTTTCTCCTTTTTTTTGTAGGGCAACATTCCGTCTTGCTTCGTACTACTTAGTTTCACGTTCATTAACATTACTCTTTTACGTGCTCCATTTAGGTCTTCTTTTTGCAGCTTAGCATTATTTTTAATCTTTTGTTAGCACCTGCACTACAAGCGATGCAATAAAAATTTTGGGTAACATTTAAAGAAGGAATCTTACATATAAAAATACTTTAGATATGCAATAAACAGTTTTAGGCTTTCGGTTTCACAGTACTCACTTTTCACTAAGACCGTTCAAGACGTTTTTGTTCATATTGTAAATAATTGCTTCCAGTTGTGTGGTCGGAGCATCCGCTTTAATGCTTAAACACATATAACTTGAAATCTATAATATATTTTACTATAACGACAAGATACTTAAACAAATGTAAGAAGAATACTTTTAATCCGTAAATACAATTTCCGGTAAATAAACTGAAATCACACACATACGAGAGCATGAGAGCAAGCATCTGCGAACGCTATAAAAGCTATTTGTTTAAGTAATTGTCGCACTTATTGTATTGAGCCGTAGGGAAAACTGTGTATAATACGAGATGCTTATACTTGCATAAAGTATTAATGGCTTTATTAGGCATGGGATATGAGATATCAGATCGTTGTAGTAAGGAAAATTGTGCGTTTCAAAGCAAATCTAAATCTTAGATGGTTGCAAGACTTCATGCCATATTTTCGTAGATATCAGATGCATTAAATTTCGATTGACATGATGATGTGCCTTTTATAATTCCATAACTACCAGATGTGTACATATGAAGCCAGAATTTGAAATTGAATAGAAGACTTGTTTATTGGATGAAAATGATAAAGAAATGTTATAGTCGAATGGTTTTTGTCTTTTTTACGCAAAAAACTCGACATTTTCAATTTTAGAAAAAATATTTTTGCGTTGCGATATGCGTTGGAGTTACGATTGGTTATGGGTCACATGTCCATGTTACAAACAAAAAAAACCTTCAGACCTGCCTGTCGCCTGTAGTTGGTATTAAGACCATCTATAGGAAAATTCTGGCTTCATATTAGGTTTACTTCGGCTAAAGAAAATGGGCCTGGTTTCGACAGCCGTCAATGAAATATAGTGAACCGTAATTAATTTTATAGTTGCTAGTGCTCACGAGAGACGACTTCTTGCATGCTTATAGAAAAATTCCTTACGACAAAAAGGTGTTTGAAAAAAATCAACAAAAAAACAATGAGAAGTGCAAATGGCTAAGAGCGAAAAATTTAACGAATCGAGTTGTCATCTGCGAATAGCTACTGAAGCGAAACAAAATGTAACCATATTTGAGTACGTTAATAACGGGTGATAAAAACTGGCTCTCGTACGGCTAGAAGCAAAGCGAAATTTTTTCCCTTTTCTGTAGTCTTTCAACTGGAATTTTGACTGTAAACAAAAGAAGCGATTTTTCCAATAACTTCACTTGAGCTCATAGTAGTGTTCTCGTTAGAGCTGAACTTAATTGCACGACTCAAGTGGGAACGCTAAATTCGATACAGCTAAGGGGAACGAATAATTTGTGAAGGAACGGTGATTATGATAACGTAACGTGAGGAGTAATAAATAATATACACATGCGTGTATATATATATGTATATATATATATACTTATACATATAGAAGGCAGAATATTTACTGCCTTCCGTGAACATTTGTCCATGATAAAGCTCTCTTCGAGGTGGATAATGGGTTTTTTTTACTTTTGATCAAAAATAACGAGTTGATGACTCAGAGCGTTGTTTGATGCTGTTTAAAAGGCATAAAACGTATATGTGTGTGTGACAATGGATGATACATGGATTCATCTTTGACGAAAGCCGCCCACAGTAACCTAAAACGCAGAAGTCGGCTGAGAAGGTAAAAGCGTCCGTATTTTGGACGGATCGTAAAATATTCACTGAATATCGTGAAAATTGGCAAAGATCTATAGTGAATAGGATAATTAATGGTATGCAGTTATAAAAAAAGATCCCGAAAGAAGAAGACAAAATGCTCTAAATTTACTATTTGCTGAGCGTCTTTTATAGTATGCAAATTGTTCTAATTATGAAGATTCTGCTACTTTTAGAAAAATTGCGTTCTACACTAAAGATCACACCATCTCTTTAAGGAAATTGTAAGGTATGCGATACGAGCCTGCCAACGCACCTAAAATAGGCAGCAGATTCAAAAATTTCATTTTTTCTCTATTGTAATTTGTGAGTGCATATTGGGGCTAGTGTTCTACATTCCTTAGCATGTTCTCCTTTTCTTTCTTACCATATTTTTTCTATATATTGCAAATTGCAGTTACTTGTACAGATTATTCATATGAGTATGTCATGTAAAATAAATAACAAAAGCTTTTTGTTTTCATTCTGCCAGTCGTTTTTTATAAACAGTAGGATGAAATTGCTCAGAAATGGTTGAAGGCGTTTTTAATAATAAGACCGAAAATAATCAGGCAGACATACATGTTAAATATGACCCAGTTCTAAATATTAAAAAAATTAACTTTTGCGGTTCATTAGAGCAACCGACGGCCGTAGCGTGGATGTTATAACAATTGCTACATAGACCCACCGAAAAGCAAAGAAACAGACTCACAATTTTACGGACACGCAAACTTACAGACGTGCAGAGGGAAATATAACAAATTCGATTCACAAATTTACTCTGCTCAAGAATAGGTAGCTAATGTAGTTAATTACCCTTGTTCTCTTGTGTAGTACTCTCATCTAATTGCCTCTCCTTTTGCCTTTAGAAACTTTTATTTCTGAAAGAGTCGGCTCAATTTAAGGATGTCCATCTGTCCGTCTCTGCAACGTCTGTTGTAAACATTTTCCTAGCCGCAAAATTGGAGCTGTCGCCTTGAATTTTGGCTGAAACATTAGAAGTTCTTGCACGTACGCTGGGCCAAATGTGGCCAAATCGAGCGAAGTACATGCCCACAGTACTACTTCAAGCGAGGACACTTCTGTTATTCAGACGGAACAAGAAATTGGTTTTTTGATCATTGCTCATAAACTGTAGCAGATAAACAAACAAACATGGAACAAATTGATCACGCTTACCTAATATTATAGCGTACCACAATTTAATTTTTTCTTCAATAGTTTTGTAAAGCGCAAAAACAAGCTTCGAAAACCCCATAAAGTATATAAATTTCTGACCAGTTCTGGATTTGAAATGGACCTTAGCATGTCCCTATATTCGTTTGTTCGTCTGCCCAACAGCGTAGCAGCTGTGGTAGCCTTTCTCCAGTTAGCGAAAAGTAACATATCGCCTATACAATTGCAAAATTTGGAAGTGACGCAAACTTTTCAAAGGACACGCCCACACATCTGTGCAACAAAAACCTTTATTTTGAATAAGGAGAACATCAGCCTAGCTGATTTGTATAATTAGCCTAGACCTACCTTCTACCAGAATGAGCAGATCATCAGCGTATGCTGCACAACTGCAGCGTTCCAAACTAGCAAGCTCGTTCAGCAGTGGGTCCGTCATAACTTCCCAATTATACAGTCCGCAGACTTCGTCCCCGCGGGCGCCCCCTAGCGACTATCCTGCTTACTGAGTCATTATTTCCAATAACACAGGCGGCCCTCCGAGAGAAGTAGCTTGCCCATAGACTTATTGCTGAACATCTAACTTCTTGGAGCCTATTTAGTACGCTTTCCCAACTTAGGTGCAAATGCATCTTTACGATCTACAAAGATCCTTAAAACGTACGAGCTGCTGCTGTCTGTCTACCTGGGTCTTTACGTACAACCAGGCGTTTTCGGTCGAGAGTCTTTTACGGAAACCGAACTGCCTATCAGACTTGGACTTGAGCACTGCTGAAGTCTATCTACCACTACCTACTCATTTCCTGTAAAATGACGGGAGGTACTCCGGGACAACTTTCCACATCGCCTTGACCGTCGCTTCGGTTATCCCGTTTCTACGAAGCGATCTTTTCCCTTTTATCTGGGCGACCGCATATCCGACTTCGTGACATTCTCAGCTCTAAAGTCAGACCTTTTCGCTTCATCCAGCGTAGGGAAGAACGCTTTCATTAGGACCGTCATGCACTCTTTGAAAATGGTCTTTACCTTGTTATTTTCTTTTATTTCGCTAATTTAAGGAGGCCTCTTGCTTTTGGCAACCCAGTACACTCGTTCCCTGGGATCACTGTGGTTCTGGTGGACGAAAGCCCTCGATTTTTCTTTCTTCACCTTGATCGGCGACCTTTTGTTTCGGTCCAAGCTTCCCCTGAAAGTGGCTCACAGCTCGCTGAACTCTCATCTGTTGGTCCGCCTGGCTCTTTGGACTTGTTTGCGGAGTTGCCGGACATGTGTTCCGTTTTCAGACAGACCGGATGTTCACTACTTAGCCCCTTTAGGATTGTCCTTGCGACCTCTTCCCAGGAGCAAGTCGTTGACACCCCAAATGGAGTCGTTCACGTATCTACTCATCATCCGGCAAGCTACCAAATTCCTCTCAAATCCTAGTTCTGACATCGCCTCCCTGACATGAAACACATAGACGTTCCAGTCGGCATTAGCCGTGCTTCAGCGCTCCACCACGGATTCAAAAGGCTCGCTGACTGTCCGTCAGCGTAATCTTAATTAGGTTGCGGTCACTAGTGTGGGCCATGTTCAATCCTCCACCTGCACCTAAATGCAGCTATTGCTGCTTCATTACTTAATGTTACGTCCATGTCTCTCTGTAAACGTGTGCATTCTTGGAAATTCACCAGTTCGCCAGCTCTTCTCCTCTTAACAGGTTCGGATTTCCAGATCCAGATCCTATAGTTTGTCAAGATTGTGGCTTACCCTCTGATGTCCGAGAACTAACGCATTCCACAGTCTTGTTGAAGATGTGACAGAAACTTTCTGACATCTGACCGCTACTTTTGCTACTCTAAGACTAGCTGGAGCATTCGTGTGACAGCGGGATAGTCACGAGAACTACAGTTCATGCAGCGTAGGTTGTTAATGCAAAAGGCAAATTCATGATCACTTTGGACACATCTACGACGTACAGGGTTGCTTGCATTGCATTATTATTACTCATTCCTCGACGTACTCGACAATTCTAGTGCTAATATCCGTATTGAACATTCTCCTGATCGCAAAAATTAAAATATCGCCTTCAAAATTGGCATGAACTTTGAAAGTTTTAACTCGCAGATTGGTATTGAAAATCGACTATGTTGTAATAATATTAAGTTCTTGCATGTATTTTGGCCATTTTTTCATTTGAAAAAGGCGTTTATTGAGAAAAATTCGCACAATATTTCAATCAAAATATTTTCCATTAAATTTCCATCAGCAACTTTTCCCCATATTTCTGGCAACCTGACGATCAGTGTCGAAAGAACAATATTGGTTTGGCAGCGATCGACCCATTTTCGCACTTGTTCAGAATTTCGAAACCACATGCCAGCCATAATATGTCTGATGAGTGCGCGGCAGAACTTCCCACTCGAGCTGCAACACTGTATCCTTGACAACTCTCGCAACGTGTGGCCGAGCGTCGTCATGCCAGAGGATGACATTGCCTCCGTTAGCTGCTATTGGTCAACTTATTTTTCGCAGCAATACATCGTTCAATTTGTTCAATTGACGTCGGTAGACATGTGCAGTAACAGACCCATTGGGTTTTAGCAGCTCGTAATACATTAGCCCTGGCTAATCCCACCATACGCACAGCAAAATTTCTTTAAGTTTCTAAAAGCGCTTGGTGGACTTGCGCAACAGATTTCTTCAAATCAAACAAGTAATGAATGTCGAAAATGCAATTTGAGTGTTCCACGGTTAGCGTCAATAATACTAAATAGAAAACTGTTATTTTATGTAGAGAAAGATCAAAATCAACAAATATAACCGTTGTGTAGATTGATACTTCGCATCATTTTCATCAATAGCAGTTGCTGACCAAAACACGTGCAAGCAGCTATTACAAAGGCTAACATTAATACAGTTAACTAGGTTGTTAGTATTATATAGATTAACGCCCTTTGTGCAATTTAACAAAGTAAATATGCATAGCATTGCGTTACACCGAATAAATATGCAAAGCATGCATTAATAACATGCAAGCATTTAATAATAATAATAATAATAATAATAACAATAATAAAATAATGATTATACGCATGCTTTTAGTAAATCAAGTACGCTTTTTTGGCATCAATTTTAACGTTAGATTTTCTGATTTACGAATTTATTAAAGTTTGGCTTTAAATTTGCTAATTATTAAACTATATTAAAAAAAAGGAAAACGAGTTTGGCTGTATAACTCTTACAAACAATATATTATATTTGATATTTTTTCTTTTCTTTTTTTATTGTGTACTAATAAAATTCGTTAAATTATTGCTATGTATATTTAAGGTTTCGATTTCTGGAAGAAGGCATTGGAAGTGATTATAGTCGAGTGGAACACCATCAATTATAGATGGGCTAGGTGTGTATGGTAACTGATATGAGACATGCCGTGGTTATGAAGCGAACACAGATGCATACATTATGAACCGTCCATTTAAATTCTGTTATTATCTATAATTATATCCTTATAAAAATAATTTTCAAACTGTATGATGTAATATCGATATAGGTCGATTGACGAAATCGAGATCAACCCGTTTCATCAAATAATCGACATTACCCTAATGTTACATCATACGGTTATTTTAAATTTTGTGCTACACTATGTTATTTTTATAACAATTGGAGCAATAGACTTTAAAGATCATAACGTCTGCACGAAACGTGCATGCTTGACTAGGAATTCATAGACTGTAACGAAACTTTTCTAAAAGATATAACACTACCATCAATCCTCCTCAAAGATCTGTATAATATAAAGGGGAACTAATGAAATATTTTATTTTGTGTTGGTTCCACGAGATAGTTGTTTACCCGATTAAGACTTTTGGGGCAGTTTATAATCATTGTGTGTATTAGTACGCAGTAAACTGAATTTTACCCGTTTTTTCAATTTATGAAATATTTTTTTTCTGTTTCTTGCACGATCAAAAAACAATGGTGTTATAATCTTCGTGGTCACTTTTTAGTTCACGCTTCCATAAATTGACTTTAAGTGGCTGGATCGATGTTATAGTTAAATTGCTTTGTGCTGCCAGTTTGCAATAAATTTTAGGTTTCCCAAAGCTGTGACTTTCCTCAAAGTGATCCTCAGAACTTTTCGGATCATGCAAAACCTTACAACAGAACTCACAGTGATATGTCAATCTTATCTTGTGATACATCGTTAAATGTAAAACTAAGCCGGCCTTTTCCATATCTTGTTTTTCACAACAAAAGCAATTGTAAATTGTGGAGAAGAAGTACATTCCTGTTGCAAAAACAAAACCTAATTCGGCATACGTGGGTTCACAGTCTGTTGATATCTGAACATAAGGTACATCTTGAGCATCGTGCTCCTGTCTTATGTGCGTTGTAAATAGAGTACGGGAGGAATGGTGAAAGGAACACACACAGCATATATATACATATGAATCCAAATGGATTTTTAAATGGTCAAAAATTGACTCCCAACTTTGACAACGTGCATGTTCGAATGGACACCGACTACATATGAAAGAGTTCCCCTTAATTTCATGTTGATCTTGTAGATGCTTAAAGAGAACTTTATACTTTGTTGCAAGGAAATCGCATCCACTATATAAACATTTAATTACGAAGTTTCGATCAGAGAAGCAAAGTGTATAATTTTTCATCCAATCAGCGCCTCTTGGCACTAACCATTCATGTTGTAATACGTCTTCACTAATTTCCCTCGAGGACTCTACAGAGTTTATCTAATTAGAAAAGAGATAATTAGAAAAAAGATAAAACTAAAATATTATTCGATTCTCTGTTCTTATACGAATTACCCACGTTTAAGGATTGAGATCGTGAATGTGCCGCGAACTTAGGCACTGATGTGCTATCGTTTTGTACTCCATTTTTTTCAATTTCATTTACTGGCAGCGGTAACGTCGTCTCACACATTTGCGAATCCGTGGAGAGCCGTCTTATTTTCACTAGAACGCAGTTTTTAACATTATCATCGATTGCTTCAGAAGGGCTATGCACTCTGCGCAAATGTTTTGACACATTCGCTTTGTTCAGTTGAACGTAATTACAAATAGAACAAAAATACAAATAAATGCACGCTCCACTTGATTGGTAACGATATTTCACTTGTATTTTCGCCTGGCGACATGCCTTTTTGCGATGCTGATGGGACTCAATGTCAGTACGGAATGGCTTGCAATACAAGCAATAACTGCATACATAGGCATATTCACCGGTGTGTTGGGAATAGTGGTTATACAACTTAATGAACGGTTCTATCAGAACATCTTTGCAGAAATAACAAATCACCTTGTAGTACATGGTACCTTTATGATCAGATCTTTGAGGCTCCGCGAAATTTGTGTTTATTGTTAAATCATGTAACTGAGCCTCTGTCAGGCGAGACACATACGATTCGGTCTTGTGGCGTCGTACATAATGGGCGACCGTATTGTGTGGTTTAGAATAGCATAAAACACAGTAGCGCGTGTTCATTTCGGTCATTTCACGATCGTTATTAAGTTTAATACCAACTATGTGATTAGGTGCTTCTTCGCAACATTTTACATATTTAACAGTTTGCTGCTCCTTCAGACGATGTAATTTGACAATTGGTTGATTCTCAAATAGGTGTTTGTATTTTTGATCAAATTCTTTGATGGATAAAGTACCTTTCTTGCTTAAATTGAAAACATTGTTTATAGCGTTAGTGTCGGAACTACGCTTGCGTTTAATTCGATGAAATTTGGTCGTAGCACTATCGTCTGATGAGTCACTGTCATTTAATTGTTCGGAAATATTATTCATGGCATTTATGGTTGACGCTCTCTTACCGGATTTATATTTCGGTATGTAATCTGAAACTTGATCGAAGCCTTTTACCGTACATTCCAATTCTTTATAGAGTTTATCGATTTTAGCATTATATTTACTCGCAGTAGTTGTGCTTGCATTTTCCTTACGCGCCCTGAGCCCCTTTGCTTGAATGCGGCTGTTGGCTTCCTTCTCCTTAGAATAAGACTTGGAAATTTCCAATGATTTATAGTCTTTAGGTTTTTCCCATGGTTGATTACTTTCCACTGCACTTTTGCTTTTTGACATTTTTCTTTGAACAGCGACACAGTGACGCTGAGGTATGTTTGTTGTTAGTGAGAAATTCGTATTCGTTTGACGAGCAACGCTACTCTCGGACAGGTGTGGTTGCAAATCGTCGAAATGCGTTGATGTTTGGCTATTATTCATATTACGTCGAACTAGATAATCGGGGACTACATTTTTGTCAGCAGCGCAACGAGTGGACGAAATGCAAGTAGGGGTAGAAAAGACAATAGAGCCAGTTGTGTGCTGATTCGCGATACCGGGTGGAAGTGATTGATAGGGGCGTTGATAATGTTCATTAAGATTTTGCATCGGCGGCACACGCTGATTGTCGCAAAGCATTTGTTGTAAAGCGATTTGCGACATTATGTCGGTGTTTCTCAGGCGCTTTTCATCACTTTGCACGCTTGCGCCATTGATTCTTCCCTGCTGCATTCTTTTGCAATCGACTAGTTCATCTTGGTTTAGAGCTTTAACGTTTCGAAATGCTAGCTTTAGATTTTTTTCTAACTGCCGGTCTTGATTTAAGTTATCGAATACTTTCAATAATTCGAGACCTATTTTTTTAAATGTTATATCGGACTCACTATCGCCTGCATAGTTAACCGACTGAACAGTGTACATTTGTTTTCCCTGTGGTCTGTTCTGAGTTTCACAACCAGCATTGTTATCAGGCAAAGTAGTTAGGAACTCCTTGTCTTGCAGAGAATTTTTTCGTTGAGACCTAGTGTGTTTGTTAAGAGCTCCGTCATTTACATTTTTTCTTTCATTCGAAGATATATGATGTTTTTCCTTAGTTTCTTCGTCCAAAAAATCGATTCTTCTTTTAAATAATTGTTTTCCATCATTCATTTTTTATCTGGAAGGAAAAAATAGAAAGAGAATTTTCTTTCATATAAAGATTAGACAGCACCATTTTTGGTTTCTACAAATGTTACCAGATTTGTTTATCATATATTTGAAATAGCAACAAGAAAAACAAAAATTATAACTAGGTTAACCTACTAACCGAATTCTGTAGTATTACTACGTTATTTTATTAATGCATGTTTTGCTCAGTTATTCGACATAACGAAATGGTATGCATATTTAATTTATTACCCAAAGGGCGTTAGTCTATATAACACTAATAACCTAGCGGTTACATAACGGTTATATTCGTTGATTTTGATCTTTCTCTACATAAAATAACAGTTTTCTATTTAGTATTATTGACGCTAACCGTGAAACACTCAAATTGCATTTTCGACATTCATTACTTGTTCGATTTGAAGAAATCTGTTGCGCAAGTCCACCAAGCGCTTTTAGAAACTTAAAGAAATTTTGCTGTGCGTATGGTGGGATTAGCCAGGGGTAATGTATTGCGAGCTGCTAAAACCCAATAGGTCTGTTACTGCACATGTCAACCGACGTCATTTGAACAAATTGAACGATGTATTGCTGCGAAAAAAAGTTGACCAATAGCAGCTAACGGAGGCACTGTCATCCTCTGGCATGACGACGCTCGGCCACACGTTGTAAGTGTTGTCAAAGATAAAATGGTGCAGCTAGACTGGTAATTTCTGCCGTACTCAGCGTACTCACCAGACTAAAGCGTAGTCGGTCTGGTCCCATCGGATTGATTTCCATCACGATTCCTGTTGCCCAAAAAGTAGCTCATCATAAGTGTCAACGCTTAAAGCTGTCATATGCTTTTGTGGTCATTTTCAATAGCAATTCAAAAGGTAGTCAACTACGGCAATCGATACGCTGATCGGTATTATAGAGAGCGCTATAGAAGGTAAGCAAGCCACTTACTAAGGCTTTCTTTATAGCCACATATCAATGAAGGCATAATGATATACATGGAGCTTTTGATAATACGTCATGGAAGACATACAGGGTTAGCACAATCCGTCAATCGAAAAGTGTACAAACCCACAACCCGGCAATTCCATTCCATAACCTTAAAATAGAACTGCTGCCATAACACAGCCTTCATACAAAGATCTCGTCACACGTTGGCATATACATACATGCTGGTTTAATCACTACGCAGATTTCTCTGAATTGCGATGCAATTCACATAAGATAATCAAAAAGCATTCCTGAAGATACTAGAACTATTTATTTTAAAAACTATCATTGCAAATTTGGTTGTGCGTTACTCGCCGATCACTTGATTTGTGAAAGTATTCTTCTCTGCTTACATTATAAATATATATGCTTTAACTCATGAAAGCAGTTTCTTTTGACAAAAATTCCAAGAATGTTTTCTCTTATGTGACATTTTCAAAGCCTACTTCATAGTAACTTTGTATTGTAAACTGTTCATTAGCAGCCCAAATTTTCTCACGCACACACGCAACCAGCTTTATAAAGAAAATCTACGGCAACCTAAAATAAAATGGTGTCGTGATGAAATATGTCAACTATCTTTGAATTTTGCAAAGGATACATAAAACAGCATATCGGAGAATTCATAAACTATGTATTATTAGGCAACACAGTAACGTCTTGGCGCTTTCTCACGAAAGTTTGAAAACCTTTTCTTACATCTTGAATGAGCTTCATTAAATCAAATCACAGGCAATTTTAATTAATAATCATTTTTGTTGTTTTTCTTGTGGAACCGTTACTATTTCTAAGATTTTTTGGCGAAACACTCGAAGGCAGACCATTTTATTCGCGTAACGTAATATCCTAGCATAGCACACGCTTAACACAATATTCCGGAACGCGAACACGATTAACGTAACTCGGCAGATTTCTCTGAATAGTAACGCAATTTACTATCAAAAATTATTTAAGAAATGTTTACTATACGAACCACAGAGCGATGCAACCAGTATTAACTTTTATTGATAAATCCGCATTTATTTGTAGAATTATTATACCATACGTTTTATATTTTTGAGGTGTTTGAAAAAGGTTTTTCTATTGACAAGAATTATGCAATAATTTTTTTTCATTGACAGTTTTCAAAGCCTACTTCATTTCAATTTAGCACAGTAAATTATTTTGTGACAGAGCAAATTTTTCCACACACATGCAGTCAGTTTCATAGAGAAAAAGTCCACGACAATCCGGCGTGTTTTATTTAAGAGGTTTGCTTTGTGAAACGATCAACTATTTTTGCAAGGGATATAAAAAATTTGTCACAACTTAAATAGGAAAGCTCATAAAGTATGCATTGGGCATTAAAAAAAATTCAGGAAACCCTTTTGCGAAAATTCAGATACATGTTTCTTACATTTCTAACGAACATCATACGCCATTTCGGTTGAAAATTATTTGGTGGAATCCATTAGCACTCTGTAACTTGGTTGGGATTTTTCGGAGTAAAATTGAACTGAGCTTTCCATCATGAAAAGGCAAATGGTAACCGAGCGTCCATAGAGAGGATACGTCGTGGTGAATGCACCAAAGTTTCCCAGCCAAGGACTGATAACATTTCTTCAGAGTCATTAAATATATTTGTGGCCTTAACGGCTATTCTACCACGTATTAATCCTACTGAGCTATTAAATGAAACTTGTTATGAACATTAGAGGGTGAAATCAGTGATATGAAAAGATTATATCAGCTCTTAACGAACGATACATTTTGTAAGCGTAGCCAGGGAATATATTATAATATATATATAGTGAACCCACTCACATGCACCACGATACAGATTAAGTTTGTTAACTAATCATTAATTATAATACCTACTTATTAAGTTTATGTAAAATTAAATGAATAGCAATTGGGGTTAAGGGGTTACATAACTTGCACACAATTGTTCAAGAAATGAAAAATGTAGATATAATGGAAAGTATGAAAAGCAGTGATAATGCTAATTTCTTGTTAATAGATAAATGGGTGGGTATATAAGAATATCATAATAATTTAAGAGATTGCGCTTATTGTGGAAACTTACATGTTGAACATGAGAATTTCAATTGAATTGAATGGAACTAAATAGGATGAAATACTAGGTAGGATGATGTAGAGCACTTAAGGTTGAAGTTTAGATAATAATTGGATGTATTGGGTCCGAGTGCACGAGGACTAGCAAATGATTTTGTTTGCTTAAAATGACTTCTTTCTCATTACGCTTACAGAATAAGAAATCTATCCTCTATACTTTTTCTCCTCTACAGCAATATTAGCCATAAGTATTTTAAACGTAAAATCAATGTTACTTCGTAAAGGCGTAATATCCGGTAAGAGAAAATACATCATTTATAGAAACAACGTTCGAAAACGTTATAAACTGGCATAAGCCACAAAGAGCTGTAAATTTTCAATTTGGAGGGTCTACAAAGCTCTTTTTGTGAACTAGTTTGAAAGGAACGCACATGTTTACTATTAAGATGGAATGTTGGGAAAAAAACGATTACTATTGAAATGTTAGTAAGCTGTTATTCTTAACATTCGTACGTTTGTACTGACCGGAACAGGTAGTCTCGCATTGATACTTGTTTCGAAAATGGCTAAAATATTGTAATATTACAACTTTCACACAATGTAGTAAAAATATACACTCGAGAGCAAAACAATAATTTGCAAATATAACTTAAGTTAAACTGAACTTCACACAATTAGCTTTTGCAAAGCACATAATGCTTATCCTTGTCCTTCAAAATTATTGCAGGAGCAACAAAACAATAGAAAAAAATAAACAATATAAAAATAAAGTCGTTTCAGGTAGCGCTGCTTCCGCGATTTTGAACAAATATAAAAGAACTGCAAAACAATAAATTTTGTAAAAATATTTATTAATGCGAGGTATTACCTACCCTACCTTGAATAGCAGCTCCCGTCCAATTTGTCATCGAATAAATAAGACTTTTTAGGAACGCCTATAGTATCCCATCCTATTTTTCCTTAATTTCGGTTCGAAGGTCTCCGAGTTCTCCCATAGGTGCTCAATGAGATTGTAATTCGAACAGGCTGCGCCACAGCAGCGATATATAGTTTTCCGTTGTCATGTACGGAAGACAAATTTCGGCGATAAATCCGAAAAAGGGACTACCGGTTCTTCTAGGATGTCTTCGATATAGAGTCGAAGTCAGCCCGCTTGACTGACGGTCGATATTGGGTTCTGTAATGCACCTAATTTCGGTTTTCGCTTCCAATAACATACCTCCTCGAAATATGCACCACCGTCATAGGAAGCACGTTCAGAGATGTAGCATTGTTTGAAACCCTCTCTGTGTCTTCGTTACATTCTTTACGGTCTTATAGAACCTTTTCGAACACTTCCTCGCCGCCGAGTACAACCACTGTTCTCTTGGTATCGCTGGTATACACGTCGAGAAGCGTATCAGTTTAGATTTAGACGTGCCGCCTGGCTTTGATTCTAGCCAGCTGCAATTAGTGTAACCACTTGAGACGCTTCTTCCGGGGTGGTATCCATTTTCTTGTTCTGAATAGGCTTCTATTCGATGAAGAACGTTTCAGTCTACAAGCTGGTATGGAAATGATGTAATTTCTGTCAACACTAATCATTTTATATGTGTTCAAATTCGTGGAAACAGCAGTACTTGAAACGAGCGATTTTGGATATTTCTATTGTTTTATTGCGGCCCCAGTGATTTTGGAGGTGGAAGATAAGCATTACGTATTTTTCAAATGCTAACAGTGATGTTCTAAGTGAGAATGTAGGGGCTGTATGACTTTTTGGCTTTCGAATGTATTTAGTTGCCCGGTTCATAAAAACGAAATAATGAACTTTCACTTTTTTTGATACTTTTTTGATATATACTGAAGGGCACCTTTTACCTAAATCATGTATCAAGTCGTCAAGGGTGAAACTTGTTGTGTACAGTTTAGCCAACTTTGATAGCTTGTTATTTGACAATGGCTTAATATTTTACCCCTCTTTTTTTTGTTAAGAAGTTACACATGTTGCGCGTAGAAGTAAATTATTCCAAGCTCTAAATAGTATTTTTCACTTTTTTTAAAACTATTATTTTTTTTTTTTTTTGTTGAAAATGGGTCAGTCGGAAATTCGTATTGTTCGTATTCGTCTTACGTGGAACGACGTCATCGCAGACGGCGCGAAGCATAAACAGTATGTTTGATTCTAGTGCAACAATGCACCAGCAGTATCAAATTGGTTTGCCAAATTTCCCATTGATAACTCTGATCCATGGCAACATTGCAATTGCAAACGTTCAGCGCAGTGGTTAGACAAAGATGAATCACCAAAACTTACTCCCAAGCGTAGTATTCATTAGAACAGCGCATGTGCGGTTCATTACGATTTCATGAAAACAAGTTCATCGTTTACAGCAAAAATATACTGTAACCAACCAGACAAAATGATGCTAAACCTTAAAGAAAAGCAGCCCAGATTGGTCAACAGATCGACCTCTATCATAAGGCAAGGTAACGCCAAACCACACAATGCGCAAATGGCAACACTAGAGTAGTTGAGGTTGGAACTTCTTCATCATTTTCCATACTCACCAGATCTAGCTCCCACTGACTAGCACTTTTTTCGCAAATTGGACAACTTCTTGACAGGGAAAAATTTCAATTCGGATAATGCAGTAAAACTGGCCTTCCAGGAACTCGTAAACTCTCGTCCACCTTGGTTTTATACCACCGGTCTGAACACAACCTGCCGCTTGAAGGACAAAAGTATATAGATAATGTGGGCGCATACTTTGATAAATAAAATAATTTCTTATATTCATAAGTTATCAGCAGATTTTGCCTTTCTTTTACAAATTTCATCCTTGATGATCTAATATATCTGATATTTTGGGTAACTTGAAAGCCACTAATAGCAATAGATTTCGCCAGAAGAAATTTATTTATACATGTAATATTTTTAAAAGACCTCTTTCTCTTCTTTTCTTATCTAATTTTAAGGTGGAAAAAAATTCCAATTTTCTCATTAAGAACTAACGGCATCACCTCGCTTAAAACTGTTATTCATATAATGTTAATATCAATGCTTGAACAAATAGCAACATTTCGCTGCAAGTTTTCAATCTATGTATGTAAACAACGCACCACAATTCGTTCATACATATCACAATTATGCTCATTCGAAATGCTTTGATACGCGTAACTGATTACCCCATAGCAAATAGTCGACAAATCTGACTCATTTATACTCAACGAATAATTAATAATGTTTGTATTGATGATATGAGGTAACTTGAGTGTGTGCTTATAACTGATGATATTTGAAAGTCATAACTGAAAACTAATGCTTTAAATGGAGTTTTGTAACTGCAGGTAATACAAACAATGCCCAAAACTGCGTAATGAACAAATTATTAAATATATATGCAATAGGCTTTAAATTGCACTTTAAAATTTGCATTTCATTTCGCTTGTATCAGCCTAATGCTCTAACCAAATAAACTTACATGTTACAGATTGTTGTACGTCGATTAAAATGTAATAAATCAAACTGCGAGACAAAATTTGCGATCTTAAGCGTGTATGCAAAGTGAAAATATAAAAAAGTTATATTTCTTTCACATTAATAACACATCCCCCTTAGTTTACAAGTTTCATTCGCTGTGGCGTGTGACTTTATACATGACGTTCAAGTTTCTCCATTGTTTTACAAAAACAAATGTAGAGCCCCTCGAACTACGATCAGAATATTCTGAAATTTTAAAACATTTCATTTGATGTTTAGTACAATCTAAAGATCATTAGGACTCGTCAATGTCGATGACATCTATATACCGTACTATGTTGAGTGAAGTGTTATATGTTATGAGGTATAAGTTACAGTTTCTTACGGTTTGATGATGGGTTTTTATATATATTAAGCGTCACGCCTATTTAATAAGTTGACGTAGTATACATAGCCGCAAAAATAAAAATAAAACAAAGAATTTGAGTGAAAAAAAGTGACTGCAACAGCGATAGCTGACAGGCGGAAGATTGGACATTGCAAAATAGAAAATATATTGTAAAATACGCAAACGTTTTATGTACTTCGTGAATTATATGCTTGAAGGACGAATATTGCGGTTGTTACGTAGATGTGAAGGCCACCCAAAAGTTTTGCATCGACAAAACACACGAACGGTCACTTAGTTTATGGAAATTTTGTTTCTATACATACGACTGCTATGAAAGTTTGACAGGACGACGTCGTAGAAGATGTTGGTAGAAGATGTGTTTTTCCAAATTAGTTTGAAATTAACACATGACTAAAGACATCTATCTATTCACACGCTTATAATACTTAATTAGCACAACAATTAAATATAGAAGCGTGTGTAAACAGCTGCAAACATTGAGGTATTGAAATGTTTAGGTCGATTTCAACATTAAACGGCCACCTAGCCCTTGCGATTTAATCCTAATGAATTACATTCTTTGTGGCTTTTCCGAAAAACAGACAGTACAGGCTCCAGCGACAGGCTCACATTTCAAAAACAATATATGGTATAAAATTAATGCATGAAGTGAGTTGATGTGCACAAAAGTCCAAGTGCTTGGAAAAAAGAGAAAAATGTATTCTGCTTATAACATAAGAGCAAAATCGTGCACAGACCGCGCCATACCTTATGCAGATTGTCAATTTAAGATTTCCCCTGAGATAGGAAGATAATTATTTTTATTCTTAGCCGCATAAGCTTAAAATTATATGCCAAAGTGTCGATCGGAAATCGTGGCAATGTTTTGATCATTTGATTGAACAGATGTCATTAGTATTTACAAGGCTGTAAAGAAGCAAAAAAATTCCGTTCCAAACGTTTATCCTATCATTAAACTTTCCAAAGCTATCGCATGCAACGTTCTTATCCAACTTTATGCTCATGTATCTCCCAAAAAAAATAATAATAATAAAAATAAATTAAGCTAAAGGGAATAATGAAAATCGTCATATTATATAAGCGCAATCCAGTTTCCTGATTATTATATCGACCCATGTTAAAATGTTATTAACTTTTGCCAGAAATTGGGAAGAGGAACACATAACGGTACATATTAAAAACCTCATTAAAATCAATCAGCTCAGCTATGCCTGCCTTTCAGACTAGCAGCTTTTCTACTCACAGAGCCATCAACAGATAGTGACCCCAGAATGCTCTATTTTGAAAAAGTCCTGTTTACTTTTAAAAGAATTTGGGCCGAAAATGGGCCGTCTAAAAGACCATAGCTAAAAATTTAACAAATTTTATTTTTATTATGAATGTTTAGGAGCATTTAAAAATTATAGTTTTTGATAATGACGTATTTGCCTTTCTAGTTTTTTCTTCAACTTTAACTTTTGACTTATATATTATAAATGAATACTAGAATAATAGAAATTGTTTCAAATATATATACTGGTATAAAGGATAGCAAAGCAATAGCACAGCACAGAAATATACAAAAATGCGAAGATTTATGTCTTTTTTTCATGCGCAATGATTACGTCTACCATGCAAGTAAGGAAAATACCGCATTGAGGAAAAAATTCATAGCGTAATTGAAAAAACAACCAACATTTTAAAAACATTCGTCGTATATCACAACATCGCCGATCAATGTGGAAATTTCAATGTTAAACCGTGTGCGATCAACCGATCGTTGATGAATTCAATGATGTGCTTGAAAAATTTGGCTTTTATTACATTGCTGTGGAACTAAATATTGAACATAAAAAGTTTTGAACGATTTATTGCAGAGCCATCTTTAATGACATTCTGAACGAGCGATAAAAAGTGGTAGAATGAAAGAGAATCCGGGTCTGGAAAAATCGGCGCCGTAGATGGATGAGGTTGCACAAGCTGGAGCAAGAAACAAATTAATGTTATTGGATATCATGAGCAATTCCAACTGGGACACTTTCTATTGTCCACAATTAATGCGATTAAAGGTGCAATGTGATGTAGTCGAGCTAAAGTGTCTAAAATTGATCAATAGAAAAACATTCGTCTCCCATTGTGACAATGTTAAATTAAAATTTAAACTAAAATTTATCCTAGGAATTTCCTCTTTCTTTATGATAATGTCGGACCGTACGCATCCTTAAGGAGTCGAAAAGGCTTCGAAACGTTTGGATAGGAAGTTCTGGCGCATCCATGATACAACTTGGGCTTTGAGTGTCCAAAAAACATTTGTTCTATTCTTCACAGAGTTTAACACAGGGTGCAATCCATCCAAAGCGTCTCATATTTGTCAATAGAAATGGTGTTGTCTTCCTTTATGACAATGTCGGAGCGCAAACATCCATATTGAGACGAAAAAACTTGAGAAGTCTTAGCTGAGAAGTGAAGAAAAACTCAAAAAGCTTGTTTGAAAAATTTTGCTACGTCAACGGTAAAGCCGGAATTTGGAAACAAACCAGTTTTCAAACCGATGCAAAACAGCGAATACATGTTTACTGGATCAAGCTTCTTTTTGCAAGAAAAATTTCTTGCTTTTTCAACTTTTCTTGCGTTAAAAGGTGATTAATTGACTTCACAGTTGCAAATGTTTTGACGATCTTGAAAATTGTGATGAGCATCTGTTAATGAGAAGCACATGGAGCTACAGAAAAAAAGTAGTATTTCACAGCGATCTGGCGGTCAAGTTATTTTTTTGCAGGTAGAATTCCTAAAATGAAAACTTCAGCTGAAAAAATTAAAAATTTGTCTGTATTTACTTTTTTTAATTCTTTTGATCTGTGTATCAGAGTTATACATAAATTCTTCCGGCTTGAACATTTCTTTGCTATTATTCTGGATGCGAGACATTTTCTCATGATTTATTTATAGTTTTCCAAGAGACACACAAAGAGAACAGTAGTTGTGTGTATTTGCTAATGCTGCTCTGAATGCATGGATATGGCTGCAAATATTCTATTATATGCATAAATATTTTTTCTTAAGAAGACATTTTAGCAATATTGCCCCCATTGTACCAAATATGTAAACTACAATAGTTTTTATATCATTGTTTATAGTTTAACATAATTGATACGGTCCCAATCACAAGAGTAGGAATCAGACAGAATGCTTCTATTTATGGATAGATATGAATTTATTCATATTAACAATAAAACGAATATTGTAAATATAAATTCAAAAGACAGCAGAGGATATGAAAGCTTACATTACCACCAATGGTATCTGCGGCAATGTGTCAGCTAGAATTCTTCGCTTAGAGAGCATATTTTTCTCTTCTTTATAACGACCAAAGAAGGAGGGAATGATAGTTTTATCAATCCGTTTGCAACCCAATAAAAAAATTAATGATAATAGCCTTGTAAAGCAATTATAACGTATGCCTGATATGCATGAAAATTCACCGCTTCTGTCAAACGGAAAGTGTGATTGTCAGGTAAACGTTGTTAAAACAGTGAAGCCTAGCAATATTTAAGACTGAAATAAAAAAACTGTCTATTTCAAAAAAATTGCAGCGAATAATGTACAAGAAGATGCAGAGGTTGATGTAAAATTTGTTTAAAACGCTTGCCACAGCAACAACTAATCTCGCGTAATTACCAAAAAGTTTCCTTTTGTCAAGTGACTGTTGATTTACTTTGCATTTTCGAAACTAAAAGGCCATTGCTCGCGCTTCTTATATGTGCTACAACGTAAGACTGTACTAACATTGTTTCTTCATTGCAATTACGTTTACGAACATACTGAGACCAATCTTAAGCACAAAATTTGCATATATCTAAGACTAATGTCACTTTTATGTTTTCTTTAGCTAATACAGATATGATGAATGACATTGACACTTATCGATTAGCCATACTTACTAAGACGTGGCCGCACCTTTCCTAACGCTTTTTCTTTCGTGACTTCTTTGGAACCGTCATCGCGTTGCACGAATAGGTGAAATCATTCCTTGAATGATTGGTCATATTACGAAAAAAGCCAGTGTGTATATATAGGATCTCCAGGGAAAGTTGTCGAAAAAGTCTTCCGATCCGAACCATTATTAATTGCGTTTGTCCTTGGACCAACACATATCAATGTACCAAATTTCATTAAAATATTTTAAAAAGTTACGACCTATAAGTTGAACACGAGAAAACAACACAGACAGGCGGACAGTAAAAGGTAAGTCTATCTCGAGCCTTTCTGGTTGTTGAATACATTCACACAAACTTCATATGCCCTTGGACTATAAGTGGTGTAAGATATGAAAATTTGACAGCACTGCGTACAAGAAAAAATAAATATAAATATAATAAAAATAAATAAATAGTGCAAATAATTGAGAATTACCTAATAATTATCAATTAGCTTTATATCCCGAATTTAAATCTGGACGATATTTCGTTACATTGAGGACCAACTCGACTCATGTTTATTATACTTTGTAATCATATATAAATTCTTAATTTTTAAGATAAAGAAATATTGATTATCGATGATGTAAAATAACTATGTCGCACATATGCGATAACAAGTGCTGATTTGTGTTTTATACTTATGTCCGAAAGATAGTGTTAGGAGTAATAATGTAATAGTTTGGTCACAAGCGTTTGAAGCTGCAAAGTTATCTCGTGCCTTATATTGTTTACATAATATGCGTTTACTGAGTAAAAAAGCGGTGAATTATCGTCGAATACCAAAGATGGAAATTGTTGTCAAAAGCTTAAACAAACCCTTACCTTTCTTGATAACAGGTACCGACATTCTTGTTGAAGAAGGTAGAACGGCATGTGTTTGTGGCTACCGATTTCTAGAACTCTGCCAGATGCGGAGTAACGTCATGTACGGTTTTTCCGGCTTTATGCTGCTGGTCGAAATTTTTTTCTTCAGAAAGAACTACAACATGTTAGAAATTTCGGAATACTTCAACTAGTCTAAGGGTATTTTTTCTTCGGATAAATGTCTGGTTTGTGCCGCCATATCAAATCAAATTCTCGCGTAGCGTAAACTTTGGCGTTATCAGTGTATTCGCTTAAAAAATGCGCAATGACCAGCATACCTTCAACTTTACAAACTAACTTTATATATTTACGAGAGGCGCGTCTGTATATGAATGAATACTATTTCCAGAATCAAGTTCATCGGGATGTGTCATCGTCTAATGGACAGACAGGGCTAACCTTATAACAACATTAATGAACATAAATTTTCTCGCGCCTATTAATTATGTGCAATAAATTTTTATCCACAAACTTTTAACCAGCGAGACAACACTTTTTTGCGTTACAAACCAAATGAGAAACTGTGGTTGATATAAGTAAAACAATTGAAACGTACAACACATGAGCAACTTGTAAGCATCTAAGATCACTTACCTGACAAAAAAAACTAACACGTAAATAATTTGCATATTGCAAATGCTAAATTACAACAAAATAATAATAATAATAATAAGAATATCAACGAATATTTTGAATAGGCGTTAAAATTTAAACAACAAGAATTGTTCACAGAGTTTGATATGGAAAATGTTTTAAAGCCAGTGGGTTCAAAATTCGTTGGAAGGTAAATATTATTTTCTTTGTGCTGCTTAGAAGCTTTGGCAGATGTTCTTATTCACAGATTAATTTGGGGATTTTGTTAGAATTTCATGCTATCATCTCATTGTGTCATTAATTATTAACATAGTATCTTCATACAATTTGCATGTGTATTTAATTGTAATTGCATTAACCCTTAGATATTGGGGCCTACATACACTATTAAAATTTATTCGTATTTATACATTTTCTACGAAAAAAACATTGTTCGAGAGGACAATGGCAAAGGTGGAGCAAACAAATTTTTTTTCATTACACAAATCGGCACAAATAGTCTATTTGCCCGTATCATGCTTTCATTTATACTAAATAGATGATTTTGTTAACCAGCTAGCAAAAGGTTCCATCGCATTCATAGAAGTCCTATCATATTGTGCATCTTCAACATCATCTTCTGCCCTAGTTTCTGTTAACTTGCCTTTGTTACGGTATGTACTCAGGGAAAAAACCCTCATTCTAGCGGTTATTTCTAAGTTTTTTGAAAGAATTTTACTCTTCACTCATTAATTAATCTCTACTCAAATGAATGCAATAACATATGAAAGTTTCAATTCGCAAGTTCGTTTCGAGACGCAATCAAGCAGGCAATAAAATGACGGCTAACGCTTTTACCGTCATTAAACGGCACGAGGTACTTTCACAAAAAGTCATGTTTCGTAATTCTAACGCCCTAGACTTAAAGAAAGGAGCAAGAAATTACAGCGAAAGTTTCTCGGCGCAGCATGCTAACTCCAGATCTGCATCTCTTATATGCTGATTTTTCATAGCATATGTATGCATATTTTTTCTGACACAGCATGGCTGGCACGCACCTGAGGCAAAAGATAGCCTCCAGAGTTCTTCCAAAATTTTATAAAAATTAATTATTAAAGCCGAAGATTGGAGTCAAATCTTCTTGATGCTTTCGAAAAATATATCTATCATTTTATACAGATTTCTGTCTGCGTTTAACGTCTGCACCTGACATAAAGTCTTAATCAGACGGGTTGCCTACAACCATTGGCAATCGAGAGGTAGGTTGATTGACGACTCCTCAGGGAGAGACACAGTCCCCATTGAAGCGGGCCTCCCTACCCTGAAGTACCGAAATAGAAAATGGGTGTGTGCTAAATTCTCGCTTAGTGGTCTACGTGGAGGCCTATCTAAGCACCTCTTAAATAGCTCCTCGCGAGACTTTGTGATAACCACAGCCACCACGAATACTCCCCGAAGGGCCGTACCCAGCAGTCAGGCAAGAAAGCATTCGTCCGACATTCCGATGGGTTGTGTGCATCTTCCTGCCGGAGCAATCGTACTTTGGGCAACCCGACCGCCGTGGACACCCTTTAATTTCTTGGCTTATCGTTCAAACCAGAACTTACACCAAACTATACAGCTTTGGGTGATCTCATACTGTACTTTGCGTTTGGATTATCCACACGTCCTGGATGGCCAAGCCTAACTATCCTTTCTCAAGGGAAATAATGCTTCCAAGTTTGTCGCGGCACAGCACATACACCCAGCTATGCCCCAGCCCACTTGATATCGCTGGCCATCATCATTAGATGACCTCCATCAAGAGAACCAAATAGGGAAAGAAATGCTCCTTTTCAATTTAAAAAAGGAGCCCCTTCCGCTTCCAATGAGAAAAACCTATTGCTCCCCATCATTTTATACAGTTGGCAATGCAAATTTTTCATTTATATCTGGTTGCGTTAACTGCAGATCCCATTTCTATATGCAACGGGTCGCGCAAATGTAGAAAAACATACTCGATGTATGCTCCCCTAACGCTGTACAAAATGAAAAGTAAATTGTCTAATATTTAATTATCGGTTACATCGTTCTCTTAAATATAATCCTTAGCTAAGGACATCAATTGTGTTATGGAAATAAAAACCAAGAATGCCTTTCGTTAGATTTTCTAAAAGCATAACGTTACTTTAGAGGCATAAATTCATTTAATTGGTTAGAAAGGGACACTTGAAACAATTTGTAAACATATATAAAGACGATAAAATTTAAAAAAACGAAAACGTACATTAATACTTATTGAAAACGTTTACTATAGAAAAACGTGTTTGTTTTTTGTAATCGACGAAACATATACGAACAAGTAACCAAAATGTGTAAAATGGCGCCAACAAGTACTAAAAGGTAACACAAAATCCCCTTTTTAAATTATTTGAAGAAAATCTGCAGCAAATATCGAATTTAACGTGCTTTCCTACACACCCGAGGACTATAAAGGATAAAGTTAGATAAGTATATTCGTGTTGCGGCGAAACTCCTCTATCTTCACCTTACTAAGATCAAATGAACACAATAGAAATGAACAAAATAAATGAATTCTGACTGGCAGATAACAAGCTTACTTTTCCAAATTGGAATTCGCTCTATAGTTTGTAAGTAATTAAAGACATCGTAGTTCCCACTGCTTTTCAAGGTTATTTCATTCGGATAACTTAAAGGCTAACAGCGAATACTTTAATACAAATTTAATTTCTTTAAATAAATTGTGAATGTGTGAAATATGTGATCAACGACAAATAAACATTTTGTACGACTTTTGCTATTGGGTATTCCTTAATGTTACGAAGTAAAGGAGAGATTTGTGCTGCCACGATTAAACTGTAGTGTGAAAACAAATTTACATAATATGAAAATAATATTTTCATCCATTATATTCATAGCTTTCAACGTCTGTTACACGTGAAGACATAATGGCAAGTATGCCATTTTTCATAGGTTCCCCTGTGAGAAAAATAAAAATTTGATGCTAAAGTATGGTAATAGTTTATATATGAACGGTAGCAGATGCTGACGTTTTTAAGCATTGGATTTAGCATTTCAAGCGTTCAAATTACGAAAGAAATAAAAAACGAATTGACATTAGACACGTGAAAAAGATGAAAATCAGAAAAATAGATGAAATTTTGCGAAATGACATAAGAATTGTATTTATTATTTATGTTAAGATCCGCCATTTACCTATGTTTAAGTTAATGAAGATTGTATTGCTATAACTTTTTTTATTATTTTTAAAAAGTTTGTATTTGATTCCTTTTGTATTATTTTTATTGTTATTAGTATTATTATTAGCCAGAGAATAAATTCTAAGACTAAAGTTTTAGAGCACTAGCATCTAAGGCTTTCGGCTTTATTTTTATTAATATTATTAGAGTTTAGCTCAGTTGTATTATTTTTATTTTATAAAATTCTGGTGAATTATTTAAAACGTAGCATACCTGATACTTTGTCTACTTCAAGAAAGAAAAAAAAATACTTTTTGAATACAAAACAAATAAAACCCTATAGTAGTCCACGATTAAATACTCGACACTTCCCCCCAGCTATTCATATGAAGACTTGTTAAAAGGAGGCTTTGTTTAAAAATTGACCGAAGAACGGGGCCAATTCGAAACATTTTCAATAGCGGTCGTTGGGTCAAAGCACGACAGTGTACCAAATTTCATCAAAATATCTCGAAAATTTGGGACCTATATTTTGACCACAAGGGAGCAACACAGAGAGACAAACGTAAACTGACTCGGAAATTAATTCTAAATTGATCAATATAATGAGATGTGGGTCTATGTCATCCGTCCGTCTGAGTGTTGCATACAAATGGTAAAAAAATTACAGATATAAAGCCATTAAATATACGTAGTGTGACGGTAACTTTTAAACTAATAATCGGGATGTCATGAACCCGCTAGCGGGCTGGTACTATCTTAAATTATAAGGATTCGTTGATTGTCACCTTACACTCTAAACCAAAAACTAAGAGTTGTTTTCGTCCACTATTTAATAGGAATTTAAAGTATATCTGAAACGTTTGATGAAAGGAGTCTTGTTTGCATATTTTTCTTTTCCTGCGCGGGAATTGACTATATTGTCCGTCGTTATTTATTAAGACAAATTTATATTTGTGTGTATATACTAAACCAAACAAACAAAAAATGGAACACAAATGTCGTAATTAGTTGAGTATTTCCGTCTCTTCGGCATAAGAGATTGACTGGTATTTAGAAACACGGTTCAAAGATTGAGTAACTTCTTTATTTTGAAAAAAAAAAAGCATTCTAAAATTTAAATTGCTTTACTATTTGCTATTCTTGTTAAGGAAAAAAGCATGCATAATGTAAAACAAGCAAGAGAAATTCTATTCGATTTAACTAAGGGCAGCAGTCAATACGCTTGAATCAGTGCGTTTATAGTTTATCCATAAATGTATATAACAAAACTATGTAGCAATGCCCCCACAAGTAGGCTACCTGTAAATTTGATCGAAGGAATAAGGCGCCGACGTCTGGCGTTACTCTAGAGGACAGTTATTTCTCTAGAAAAGAACCTGGACTACAGTGCAATTAGATGCGACAGGAAAACGGAAACTTACATATTCTAGTTCAGACTATTGTTTGTTCGAACCTTCTTTCCCACTCGTCCACTCTAGCAACGAAACGAAGTTATCCAAGGTAATAATAAAACTTAATTTAACGAGACCAAATTGAAAGCCACGGCAATCCTTACTGAGCTCAAAACTTCATCCTATCTGATCAAGTATTTACTTTATACACATACCTACATATTGGACATATGTTGTTATGAATGCTTATCATTGGTTTTCATTTATCATTACCAATGGACGAACTGCACAAAGATGTCACAATCATGAAAATGCAAAACATTGTCTGGCGAAACGCACGCAGAACACACACATTTGAAATACTTTAGTCACCCCTTTTAGCTTTTAGTATATTTTATTTTATCCACCACCGAAGAACAGAAGGATGTACTGATTTTATCAAAACGTTTTCATCACCGTGAAGATAGCTCCAGAGATGCTACAAACATTGCATACTTTTTATCATAGCTTTGGCGGTGGTTAGAAAATTCGAATTTCTTACGCATTCAAATCTTAAGCTTCCGAAGCTTTCATGTTCAGTCATACAAAAGTGATTTTTACACTTTTTAAACCACTTAAATAAAAGCTTATTTAAGGAACACCTTTGCTTTGCGATTTATTTAAATCTTTTTTGTTTTTAAAGTGAAAGCGGTTTGTAAAAACGATTCGTTCACAACCGAATATAATTCCCTTGTCTGCTTCCCTTACTTATAATTTCCTGAGATCATTGTCTTCTTCAAATGATTCATTCTTTTCGTTACAAAACGACTGCAAGTAACTAAAGTGAATATTAAATAGCTTTGCAGAGAAAGGAAGGCCACGAATCTCAGCAACATCAGCAATATAAACAAAGTGTACGAAGAGTGTGCTTTGTTGCATCTGAATTTGTTATTGTTGCGAATTGGAGAAAGATGATGCATATGAGGCAAGTATTTGCAGCACTTCAGAGAGTAATTTGCATTTTTTCCAAACATACAGAACGTGTGCAACTGAAAGAATTCTTGAGTTACGATAATCAATGCAATGACAATAAAGATGTTATTGGGTAATGGTATGAGAACAAAGTAATGATTATGAACAGTCTACGAATTAATATGAAAAAATTTTACAAACATTGAAAAAAGCATTGAGAACTTCACAAGAAATAAAGAGAAACGAAAGTAACATAAATAAGAAAAACAAGAGTTCGTTGTATAAACATCTCGAGACGCTTGTTGCAAGCTAAATTTTTTTCATCGCATGAAGATATAAGATATGATAGTTGAAGGAGCAAAAACGTGGATTAAACTACAAAAGAACATACAAATTCCTTTATTCACAAATATCGACTTTATGTTGTTCATGCCCAAGAAGATTCATGTCAGTCACTGCTTCAATAATCAAGTATCGTAAATAGAGAGCATCCGCCAATCGATTGTTATTAATGGAATTCCCATATACGAAAACTTACTGAAGCTGCATATGTGTAACTTAAAGCACATTGATAAGTAAACCTTGACGAGATTTCCATAAGGACATCAAATTTTCATTTATTTCTTGTATGTCGCGACATTTATTTTAATTTCTTTTCCCACATGTTAAAGATTGCTATTTAATTGTAATCTCTAACCGTTGCAAGCTACTTTTAATTTATTTACGTTGTTAAAATCGTTCGGATCATTGTGAATAAGATGTTCGCGCCAATTAAAACTACACTATAGAGTGCCAACAGGTTGACAAACGATGCCAAAATTTACGTAACGGAACAGAAAACTGCTAGCTTAATTCATTTTGAAGGCGTCAATATCGGCCTTAAGAGCTCGGGAGACAATACATTGGAAAGTTGTCGCTCGCGATCTCTTATATTTTTTTCTTGTTCTTCTTTTTTTTTTGCGACATAAAAACCTCTTTCAAAGTTCATATTTTTCCAATTATTTTTTCTAAAAATTACAATTTTATTTTAGTGATAAGTTTGTTGCTACAGAAAGATAATTATAAGATTTACTGATATCTTATATTTCCCTCTGCTGAGAATATCAAGTTAACCGAGAATTTATTGTTACGCAGAGCTATATAAAAGACCAAAAAGTGGAACCAATATTCAAGTTAAATTGCGCATGTATATTGAATAGCAGAGATACACTTTTGCTAAATTGATGGCATTGTGACAGTCATTATTGTTCCAGTTGCTTTTGGTTTTATACGACCTAAAAATTATTAAGTATTTTTTCCGATTTCCACAGTATATAAATAAAAAAAATTAGTGTATGTATGTATGTACGTATGCAGTATTTTTTGATGATAGAAAGTGCAAAGCACTTTGGTACTTGTAGGCATCTTGCAGATAGTCCCGGCTTCGTACCAAGACAAGCTTGGCTTTTAAGCATCAAGGTCGCCCAATATTTTAAACACCGAATAGACTCTAGCAGCCATAGGTAGGCGTCATGCTATATGTTTACTTAACGTAATCGATTTTGTTATAAGACAAGTTTGTTAAGCCCCAAAAGCCACCTAAAAAAAGATTGCTTGTGAGCGCGTTGTGATTTATGACGTCTCTGTAATGCTGTTAAGAATATGACCGTTGGACTGCTGAATAGGTATGGGAGAGAGTAAAAACATCGTCATATATTCCCTTCGATTTGGAACCGATCAAGAACACACTTTTACACATTAGAGGCTGTTTATCACCTTTTTCTGGGTATTACATGCAAAAAATGAGATCCTGTGCAAGACCTTTGGTGATGTGTGTGAGAAGACCTATCTGCCCAACGCCAGGACTACACAAGTATCACATTATTTAGATAAGCCGCTTAATTTGTAAACCTTATAGAATTTTGTGAGAAGCAGAAAAATTGAGAGACAAATAGACGACGGCCTAAAATATTAAGATTTAATAAAAATGGCTTTCTTCAGTTCATCAATTTTGAATATTTACTTCATAATATAAAACTATGCAAATCCAGGAAGAACGAAATGTCAACAAACATATTTATGTTCATTTTTGAAGTTTTGAATTTAAACTGATTTATATTCATTTATAGAACAAATAATTAATAGTTTCCCCCATTAAGCAAACATAACTCTCGTTTTCATAAAGAAAACCGAAAGCCATGGATACTTCGCAATTTATTTGCATGTCAGCCTGAATTCGATGCCACGGAAATGTCTGAATAAATATATAGACGAATAAATGTGCAAATTTGTAACAGGTGTAATTTCCGTTTTCAACGTTTATTTCTTTTTCGCGTTACAGTTGGAATATATTTCGCCTACATAAATGTTAAATTTAAAAAAGTTTTTCTTTCTCTGGTATGATAAGTCAAATCAATTTCTTTTTAATCTCTTTTGCGCATTATGGCTTCCAGGCAACCATATAAAGAACAAGGAGTTTTGCATATTCTATTTGTTAAATAGCATCTACAAAATTTAGAGACAAAAATTTTAACACGTAAATCCAAAGGATCATGAGAGAAAGCGAATTTCATACTTTACAAGTAAGCTATTTGTTGAAGGATTATTAGTAAGGACAACTTTTCTAAGTTGAAAATTTATTTTGTGCTTTATTATCTGTTTTATTAAATTTTGATAGATTAAAATTTGAAGTGAAGTTTTCATGCATTTTAAAGCAGAGGAACATTATTTACTTATCTATATGTTTGTTCTCTTCGCAAATTTACAGATAAACCACAATTCACCCATTTAGTTTACCCCTGTGCCACAAGTGGTACACGGTATAAAAAATGTCTTGCTTGCTGAATTGAACTTAGTTTCATTTAATACATTTAGTAAAAGTCTGTATGTCACATTCAGTGTAGCGTGCGTGTGCTTGTGGTAATGTATGCAAACACTACTTGAAACAGGTCCATTCTTGCCATGCTAATCGTTTTAGAATCCTTTTTTTATTTGAGTCCATCTGTCCGTCCCATGACATTTCGTCTCTTTTTGTGTTCACTAACAGTTCCAAGTTTTCATATAATTTAACGCATTTTTTGCACTGAGACATTTTGCACCAATGATAAATCCTATTGATAATCAATTAAATGCATGAACTGAACGAAGGAAACATTCTGTGGAAACATGTAACGTAGCATGTGCTGGAGAATTGGGACGATAAAAAAATTTTCTTATTCATTTCATATTTTCTAATTTAATTAAACAAATTTACTTAATTAATTTGAAACGAAATTTTAACTATGAGAAATTCTACAAAAAATAACGTAAACCACATACGGCTAGCGATTTGGCAAAATTTTCATATGACTATGCAGTATATCCCGAGAGTGTAATAATGAAATTATACTCAAAATAAAAATAAAAAAATATGAATAAAGTATGGCTTTATAATGAATTACTTTTGCTGTGCTTTGACATACGTAGTAAAGGTACAATCTATGAAATCATAATCCATAATACAAGTCGAAGCGTCTGTATCTATTGTACCACATAGGAATTGCTCCCTGAAAACAATACTATTAAAAAAAGTGGTGTACTCTAAAACGTATATATAAGGGACTACTTCACAAAAACTATTATAATGTACTTAATTTCTTCGTACAAATAAGCGAACCTAAGGCGTTTCTTCTTTTTACGCTTATCCAAAATGAATATACATTCTAGCGTTGACGATAAGAAATTCTATTCCTCCAAAAATTCTATACAACCAAAAATTCTATTCCTCCAAAAATTCTATCTATCCCTCCAAAAATTCTATACCTCCAAACATTCTATACTTCCAAAAATTCTATTCCTCCAAAAATTCTATACAACCAAAAATTCTATTCCTCCAAAAATTCTATACAACCAAAAATTCTATTCCTCCAAACATTCTGTA
>CCAG010008561.1:0-52999 GCA_001077435.1 Glossina morsitans morsitans | reverse complement strand
TAATGATCACGTTAAACAATTTAAAAAATTTGGGAAGAGTTTGGAAAAACTGAAGAAATATTTAATTAAATGCAAAGTGTGGTAGGCTTAAATGGTGATAAAGGGAGTGATGGCTATTCAAAAGTTTCAAAAGCACAAATTTTAATTGAGACATTTAATGGTTATCGGTATATCGGTTCACGGACGATTTAAATTCATATCATTAGGAGAAATAGACATAAAATTTTATTTATTTATTTATTACACTTATACAGAAACTCAACTAAATAAAAGACAGTCGAGTTCAAATGACTCTTAAAGTAAATCTTAAATTAATTATTATTAAAAAACTTAGTATAAGTACAATAAAACAAATAAAAGGAAAAAAAAAAGAAAAAGAAAAAAAAGCATGTACACAATTAGCACAGAGCCACACCCACAACCGGTACAGAACCCAGTTGCAAATGAACCCCTAAGCCATCGCAAACATGCATAAGCTTGGCAACCGATAATAGTTAACAACAATTAATTTTCGAATCGTAGTGACTTTTTAGGATTAAGAGCTAGTTTAAGTACGACATTGGCAAATCTCGTGTATTAAGCAATGTTGCTTTAATGGACTTTAAAGTGTCCGATAATGAAAAAAAGGTGATAGACGCTATTCAGGTTCTTGCAAACAACTCTGAGCAGGTTAAACAGCTCATAATTATATTTACAATGACTAACCTTAACCAAGGTAAAATGCCTAGAGAAGTGGTTAGGAACATTAAAACTTATTTCTCCAAGTAATGACGGCGAGTCAATAGCGCCGTTTATTAATTTGATTGCAAAGCAAACGCCAAGAACAAATCTACGTTTTTCAAGAGACGGTAAGGACAAAAGAAGCAACCTATTTTCATAGGGGGGAAGAGAAGCAGACGGATCCCAATCCAAATTCCTAAGAGCAAACAACAGGAATTGCTTTTGAATGGATTCAATTGGGTCTACATAGCACCTGTACGAGGGAGACAACACAATAGAAGCGTACTCAAGTATAGGCCTAACCAAACACGTATACAGCCTCTTGGTAATATACGGATCATCTAGCTCTTTGGACCACTTCTTGATGAAACCAAGAGCGGACCTAGCTTTGCTTATCGAGAACTCAACGTGCAAATTGAAACGTAACCTACGGTCAAAGAGGACGCCTAGGTCTGTGAACGACTCAACGTCCTCCAACTTGTGCGAATCTATAAAGTAATGGGTTATGAATGACTTCCATCTAGAGAAAGAAAGCTTCTTACATTTATTTAGGTTTAGTGTCATATAATTTGAAGAGCACCATGCCACCACTTAATTAATACAAGATTATTGGCGTGAGAGAGCACAGAGAACGAATCTATTTTAATTTAAAATTTCTTAAACAATGTCGATAATAAATTAAATTTAGCCTGAATGACTTTGAATTAGTAGTGTAGTAGTGTATAGATTAGAAATTTTAAATATTTGTCCTGTATGTAGAATAACAGAACAGGTCGTCTTGATCGATAACCTAAAGCAGGAGCCACTTATTAAATGCTTACCCTAACTTAAAAGAGAAAACAACTTGCAAGTTAATAATCGATGAGTGCCTTCCCTTCAGCGGTGTTTTAGGTAATCATCTTGATTTTATAGTTTGATCACTAACTTTTAAAATGTAACGGCGCCTTTGGCTATTATTCAGTAACGTAAGCGAAAAGTCAGTTAGGTCATTATTCCACCAACAAAGCATAACATTGACGCGATTATTGTAAGTAAATGCAGGGCAATGTGACCAAAACGTTCATAGAATCCAAAAAGTCCAGTTATTTACACCATACCTCGTCGCATTGGGACAAGAACCGTATATAGTGAGGCGCCGGACATTTTGCTCCAATTCAATACTAAACAGTGTCTCCAACCTTTCATTTTATTCAACGAGACACTTAAAGCGTATCTCCCGTGGGCACGGCGGTGGGAGAAGAAATATTTTTATGGAAGGAGAAAGAAAAAGGTAGTATCTACGTACGTTGATACGTAGCTGACATGAGTATAGAAAAATATTAAAGATATTAGGATATGGTCTCAGGAAAGGGATCACTATCGAGAATGCTTCGTTGTACAACCGAAGTGATCGAAATCAAGAATGTAAAACCATTCTGGGGGAGGTTACCTATGCTTTAGCTGTATTGCAAAGAGACGACGGTCGGGAATGGTGTGCGTCGATCCATGCATGCGGAGAGAAGTGAATAGTGAAGTGTGCAAATATTTAAAGGAAATTCTCATAATTTGTCATGCACCCTCTTTAAGTAGAAAGCCACAAAATTTTTGCTATTTTATTTTTTCTTTTCCTTCTTTTTAGTTTCCTTTTGATTTTTCATTTCCCTGCTCGTCTGGTGATGTATTCATTCAGTGGGTACTGCTGTCAGTATTGATAAAAATCACATTTTCCATTTGAATAGAATTTTATGAATTCGTGCATAAAATTATTTCTCTCTTTGGATTTGAAATACATGCGCACACACATATACACAGATAAACACGCATACACATATCCCAATCTCTTAGCCACACAATTTCAATGAACATTTCTTTCATGGATGACAACAGCGGCGGAGAAATAAAATGAGCTACAAAATGTTGTGGAATTTTCTTATTACGGGTATATACACACCGATGTATATATATACATATATATATATATATACATATAGCTGTCTTTCATATAGCAATGCCCATAAACGTATATATGTATATATGTATGTATGTATGTATGTATGTATGTATGTATGTATATTTTGTATAGATATTAGCAGGAATGTTGTAAAACAAGAATGTGTTGTAAAATAAAAATTACAAAATTTCTTTCAATTTTTGACATATTGTGTAAATATAACGGAAAAATTATTTTTAGATTTTATTTAACTGATAACTTACTGAGGTGTAAGTAATTTTTATTTGTTATAGATTTACACATGAGAACATAATTTTATAAAGAGGAATTTGAAATTAGAATACCAGTCAATAAAATTAACGTTGGAAGCTTCACTTGTTCAGCAAGGAATTTTAAAGAAAATATTTCAATTACGACGTAAACGTGAGAGATTACGTTAACACCAAATCATGCAACAGTTAGTAATCATTGGATTTTAATCGATTACAAAATGGATAACAAGTACGACATGATTTGGGATTGTTTGCAAAGAAAACTCTTTTCTTCTCCACCTAATAATTATTGGAAATCGAGTCCAACATTGCGGAATAGCAGTTCTTTGAATTAATCTCCTACTTGCTAGGTTTATGGCTCACTGTTCCGCTTTAGCCATAAAATTGGTAGAGTATTATGATGCCTTCACCATAGCTTTGTGAAACATATTCCATATGTTTGTTTCAAAAACCCAATCAATGACGACCTTCGAATTCTTTCAGCTTAGCTTGAGATTAAGAAACAGCTGTACATACTAACTTTTGTTTATTAGTACGATTTTCTAAGTCTTCCCAATTGCTTTCGAGTGAGAATTATTCGGAGGTTAAAAATTTACAGGTAAGATAGTCTTTATGGAACAGTGCTTCAACTAACCAAGATTTAGGTCTACTCTATGGGATTAATGCATTAACCCCGGATGCTCTCTTCCATGCAATACAAAGGATTTTTAAACTAAAGAATCGCACCTATTATCGAAAAATGTCTGTAACTTAAATACTATATAAATATGTATGATTTCTAACGAGGCTAGTGTCCTGTTTTAATTTTTGAAATTATAAAGATCTTAACAACAGATAAAGAAAAAAACCGCGTCGTGATAGACTTACGCTGATCGAAGTTTTGGAAATACTATGACGTATTCAGTAAAAGCGCCAAACCAAACTCACTATTTGGTGACAGTTGAATTTATAAGCAAATGAAGAAAATATTTAAAAAATTTTTTTGGGTAAACGTATGACGTTGTGATCGTGATATTGTTTTCTGTCATTGTTTTTTTCAACTTTGTATCAAGTTTGGTATTCCGAAGTAAAAACCAAAATCTTTCCGTTTAGTCCCAATTTCACAGTTCCATTGCTACTTACGGAAACAAAATTCGAAATTTTTTGCATACCGACCCACTTTTGTCTTTTAGTAAATGAGTGAGCAAGCGTAGTATCCAAATCCGCGCATAGTTTGAATCTTCGAAATTTATTAGATAAAGGAAAAAATTGACACAAAAAATCGACAGTACTTCCATTCATACTACTCGCCTGTTAATACTAATCTCGTTATACTTCTCTACTCAATCAAGGTCATGCTATTTACAGCCTCAACCCAAAATCGATAAGAAAAGCACTAAAAGTGGAACAACTTCCCAATTACCTTGTTTCCTAGCTTCTAGGGAAAACTGAATAGCACTTCGGGAGGAATTTTGTGGACGAAACTATCTGCTTTGCGTTTACCTCATTTAAGCATATCATCTTGCAGTTTTCCTACCTTTTTACGGTTTTCTTTATCGACCCTCCAGTTCATTGGCCTTGGGAGTGTTTACCTTGGCCGTGTGCAATTAAAATAGCATTATTACGACTCTTCTCACATCACAACCATTTCAAATATTTTTTCATCTCTTTTGATTCTGGGCTAATCTAGGCAACCAAGCCAACTGGCGAACTAAACGAGTTACTCTGACTTCTAGATAATCGCTCTAACCCACTCGAATAACAATTATTTCATTTTCAGTCTCAATCGTTACACCATTAACGTCAACTTTATCCAATTAACAGACGTTTACCTTATTTCCATGAATACATGTAAAGCGAAATTGTTAAATTAAGCATTAAGTTTAAATCAAATAAAAGCAAAAAAGCGAAAGTAACATTACATAAAAAAATAAATAAAATAAAAAAAAAAAAAAAAAAAATGCAAACATTAAAACAATCTAAACAAAAACAGCAAGAGACCAAAAGAAATTAATCGCATTATCGCCCAAAATACACCAACAGATGACATCCGAGAAACGAAAAAAAAAATAAATAAATAAAATAAGAGAAAATAAGAAGGGATTAGTAAAAAACCATCCCACCCCTAAATAAAGTTTTTAAAATAAAAACAATTTTATGGTAAAGTTAAAAAATTACAAATACTCAGCAAAAGGCAAAAGGATACAAAAATTGCAATGACATGACCGTTTTTCTTTCCGCAAAAACTACGGCTCAGCATTCAACTTCAACAACAGATTGTGGTGGTTTGATCAGATGATGTGAATTATGTGACATTGATTTGTTTTGATTAAAAACTCACGCACACGCAGTTATGTCATATATGAAATTAACCCTCTCCACGAAAGAAAGGCGAACGGCCACATGTGGTTCATTCATGTTGTTGATTCGCTTAACATTTTTATGACATCATGAATTCTTTTTTTTTTAATTAACTAAGTAAAGTTTTTGTGTTTTCTTTATGCATTTTTTTTTTTTTTTTTTTTTTTGGAAAACGTTTAAGTTTTTTTCCATCTCTGTAGCTATCCTCCATGTCGTTTATAGAAGAGAGAAAAAAAACTGTTGTCTACTTACCAGGGTCTGATGTATCTAGGACAGGTGGTTGTTGAGATAAAGGGCCAGGTGTACTACCAGCGCCCGGCGATCTAGCGTCATCGTTCATGGCACCGCCATATGATAGTGATGAACTAGGAGGCCGCTGCAAATGAAATTAAAAAAGAAAAGCCACTCGTTAAACAATAGCAAAAAAAAACAAAAATATGAAAAGTTTTTATAATTATAATAAAAATTTAAGAAACAGTCGTTATTAGTATAATTAGTTTTAATACAAAAGAAAAAAATTAATTTTAAATCGCTAGGAACACAATTTTCAAGGAGTTTTTGAAAGCCTTCCATTGTTATTATCATTACTACCTTAGATATTACTACGATTCCTATTTCATAGATATATGCTCAAGACTTCAGTTTCCGAAAACCCTTTAGTTCAAGTTCAGCACTTTCAAGAAGAACAATTTTTCAAAGAAAATATTTCCAAGACTAGAGCGTATTACTGGAAGAGTACTGAAGGAGGAGCAGTGAACGGAGACAACATAAAGAAAAAGTAAGATCACTACTAGTTACCAGTGCTACCATTTCCGTTGTTTAAAATTTTAAATTGCTTGCTAAGCCGTTTATACTTTGATTTCCGTAACTCCCTCTCTCTATGATCTGCTAATTACTGATTACTTGATTACCAATTACCGTAGCCTAATAGGTAAGAATCGCGACTATTAAGTCGATGTTTGCTGTTTCAAATCTCAATTCGGTAGAGTTTACTCTGGTCGTAGCTACAGTGAGTGGTCAGTCAACCACGGCACACCACTCATCGATTGAACACACATCCACTAGGTTGCGGCCACCAACTGCCTATTTCTTTCTTCTACCTTCCTCACTCATTTCTGGGGGGGGGGACATCCGCTAAGTGATTGATCAAATCAAAAAAAAATAAATAAAAAAAATACGCGATCAAGGGCCCTGCACAAGTTGCTGCTTGCATAGCAATTATTATCGGACTTCCCGGGCTTTAGATTATGTTACCAGAAGCAATTTATTGGTTTTACTAGAGTTTAAGTAATCTGTTCATGTGTTTATATGCTACTCTGTAAAGCAGTTCAGTTCGCCTACGCGGAAGTCTAATCCAAAGCAAAGATAGTTTGAAATGCTTGCGCAGTATGCATGTATCGTTGAGGGAGGATCATTAAAATAGATTTTCCCAACATTTTTATCAACTTCGAGATTGCACTAAAGATATACAACTTGAAGCTTATCTCATTCATAGCAATAATCAAGTGTAACTTTTATAAACAAAAGAAAACGCAATGAAATAAATAAATAGAAAAAAGACTGTTGTATAATAACAACTAAGCCGACGGCTCGAGATATTGGTAACAAGTGTGCACTTTATTGAAATATCTCAACTTGAAGCTTGCCAGGCATGGGCGTGTCAGTATCCGGCGCATTTGTATTTTAAAAAAGTTGTCGTTTAAAGTTTTCCTTCATTGTACACTAAGATCAACGAAAAATTGTCATGCATTTGCTGTCTTGAGACAATTTGTAAGCAATGGTGGAAAGTTAAGAGAATGCAAAGCTAAAAAACTCATATTGTCGAGAATTATTCATAGCTTAAGGGCTTATGCTATTTTGGAAATTTGCTTCAAAGCGCGCTACGATTTATTTAAAGCAGAAAGCCCTAGAGAGCTCTGCAAATGAAAGCACTACATAAGCTCTATATGGGAGTTAATGGATCGAACGATTCCAATCTTCCAGTCAATTAATATGCTTTATGTTTCTCTGATTATATTTTTAATGATAATCAGAGCACTAGAAGAAAAATTAACTTTGTGTAATATCGTAAATATATATATATATATATATATATATATACATAGGTTATTATTATTATTATTATTATTGTTTTTTTATTTATTTATCAGAGCTGAACTACTAAGCTTCTAAGTAAATGGCGGATATAGGAAATTATTTCCGGTTAATGAAAAATTATAATCACCAATTAAAAGATTGTAAATGTTCGAAGAAATACATTAACGGATCGTTAGAATATATTTTGTTTTGTTTTTTCTTTTTGTTTTCTTGCATTTAATTGTTTATTTGTTTAGATTTTTAATAACGAAGTTCTAAAGGTCAACATGATAATAATAATCCATATGATCGTTTCAGAGTTTTACGATCACTTGTAACTATTTTATGATGCTTTTAAAAAGTAATTAACAATGAAGTGAAAATTTCAAATTAATTTTTTTTTTGTGATGCTGTGGTGATAACTGCAAAGCAATAGAAAAAGCAAATAAAAGAAAGAAAAAACACAAAAAGAAAATTCAAAGAGGTTTTAAAAAAGCGAAGCAATTGAAATAAGAAAGTTTGAAAAAAGTTTTTATTAGCAAAAAACAGAAACAAAAACGCCGAATACTTCATCTTCATCTTCTTCGTATGCATATAATCTCCAAAACATATGCATCAGGTGAACAATTGTAAAGCAAAGTGGAAGAGGTGCTCTTTGTGGGGCCGAGGGGGAACGCGTTTAAAGATATATACCGGGATATATAAGACTTTTGGAAAATGTCAAGTAGGTAGCTTAACGTTAACACGATTGTTTGATTCTTTTATTTTATTTATTTATTTTTTTTTTTTTGTTTTGTTTTTGTTTTCATGAGATTCATGGTGTATTTCATTTTAATAAAATTCACAGCACGCAACTACCGACAAACAGCTAAAAATACTTGAATAAATACTCAACTCATACGCTGTTATGGTACTTTGGAAAATTAAAAATCCGAGAAAAGAAAAAAAAAAAAAAAAACAATAATAAAAACCTCTAGCGAATATCAAAATGTAAACTTAAGATACTCTTGAACTTTAAATGAAACAGCAGTGGTTGTGGTGGTGGTGGTGATGGCAATAGTAGTAGCAGTAGTACAAACAACACCAGTCAAGACATAGTAGTAGTCGGTGTGCATGGCAGTGTCTTGTATTTAGCGAGTGAAGGTGTAGCGTAAATTAAAATGAGAAACATATCGCTAAAGAACTCCTGCCGTGTGGGTTCATTTTACAAGGATGTGAACCTATAGCACACAAACAACTAAAGTAAACGAAAGAAAGAAATCTTTAAAGAACAGAACAACAAAGAAAAAAAAAAAAATTGAAAGAAAACATAATAATAATAATAATAATAATAATAATCATAATAATAATAATAATTCTTTCTAAATTTGTCTATCCTTTCAGTCAGTTAGTTAGTCAGTTAGTTAGTTAGTAGCTGCACTTGAACTCCCTCCTTCTCTCTCTTTCTCTCTCTCTCTCTCTCTCATAAGCATTATTAAGCATTATGAGTCAAGTTTATATTTAGCAAAATATTTATTTAATAATTCATATTTCCATACACATAATAATGTGTCCGTCTAGGTCTGATGCCTGATGATTTGATGTACACCATACATGTATATATATATATAAGTACGTACGTACGCGCTCTAGCTCTAACATTTTGTCATGCCATGTAATTAGTATGCAATTAACATTCGCAAAAAACACGGTTTAGTGTGTGTAAAGAGAAACTAATCGTAGGCATATTAATTTTCTTTCCTATACTTTATGTTGTTTATATATACATACAAAATGTCTGTCAAGAAGACCAAGAGGAATAGCTAATGTGCTTCTATTTATCTATCATTGTGTGTAAATACGATATATATTCATGTTTGTATGCTTGTGTTTGTATTATATGTGCGCACATATGTACACATAAAATAATAATAATAAGAAAAAAATAAAAAAACAACAAACAAGCAAACACCATTTATAGTTAAAAAGTCTAGACAATTGTTGCTTTCCTTTTCAAGAGAGTTAGAGTTAGAAACGTTAATACATTATAGCAATGAAAGGCAAAATGTAGAAAATCAGCAGAAATGTCAATTAGACATTTTGCAAAAAAAACAAAAAAAAAAAAAATTGATGACACTATGACATTTGGCGGCTTTACATAAAAAGCTACTTTTATAATAAGTTTTTGAGTTTCTGGTTTCTTTTTTTCCAATTTTTTTAATAAACTTTTTCATTTCTTCGCCATACATACACAAATATATATATATATATATATATATATATATATATTTAAATGTATATGTACTTTGTAGTGTAACCGTACAAATAATTGACATTCATTGTTGGTCTGTTGCTATTGTTATTGTTGCCTTAAAGGCATATATATATTTTGTATAATGTATTTTTAATTATATTAATTACACCTCTATTCAAAAACGTGTCTACATTTGCATAAAATTGACAAAAAAAAAACAAAAACGAAACCAAGAAAAAACGCTTTAAACCTGAAACATCAAACAAAACCAAGAAACAAAATAACAAAAAAATATTGAAAAACATCTCTACAAATTTTATATATATGTATGTGTAATAAATTAAAAACAGAACATTTAATAAAAATCTTTTATTATTTAATAACCTTTAAATTGGCACGAAATTTATTGCACTCACAATTCGCCAGATCTCAGTTCCAAAGATTATAATTAAAGAACAAGTAAAGACACTATAGCGTGGCACGACAAACCATTAAATACCCTGCACGACTATGCAGTTATAAATACATCGACTTTTCAAAATAAGGCCGAAAACAACAAAAAAGACAGACGGACAGACTAGGAGCGATCAGCATAATATAAGTCATTCTGGATGTCGCATACATGCGCATAAACTTAACATGCTCTTTTACCACAATTGGTGTAGGGTATAAAATTACTTTATATACCTTCTTGAATCAAAAAGTATCAGAAATAATTAATCAAACCGCGTTTAAATCTTTACTTATGGTAGCGGAGAAAGCAATCGTGCGGAAATGTTAAAAGGAATTCGCATTTGCAAAAATTAATTCGATTAAATCAATGTTTTCTTTTTATATCCGCCGTCGAAAAATTTTCATTTTGCCAAAACTTCAGCATCAAAAACCCCATGGAATAAATACATTCTTGATCTTCAAATATATTTATGATGAAAACATTGAAAGTTCTTGCAACGAATATAACGAATAAAGGAAACGCCTACAGTGCAATAGAAATTGAGAACACCTCTGCTTATTGGGTTGTTTGATAATGAAATAAATCAGCCACACCCACTTAGTACTATTGAGTGAGAAAACTTAATTTTGTCCTAGCGCTTTTACATTCCATCATAGCCGAACGTAAGTTTCTTACTTTTTTTTCGATTTTCTATTTCTCTTTTTCAAGTACAAGGTGGGTTCAAAGAAACGGTGACTTTTTATGTTTCTCGAAAAATATTTATTTCTTCATTAATATCTACTTAGTTTCTATCAGAGTAATGCACCTCAGATATAATATATTCGTATGCAAATCAGGGTAGATCTAACCGAATATAAAGCGCCGTTTAATTCCCGTTTAAGTATCAGTAAAGCTCAAGTTATTATTAAACCTACATTTGGATGCCTGCCAATGGAGTTCGTCAATATCACTCTCCAAATTTTTTTTTTTTTTTTAAGTAACAGCTACCCAGGAAATTTTGCTCTACATTTTCGATATAAAATAGTTTTGAGCAACTTTTTGATCAATAAGAACAAGAATCGCAAGATATTCGTGTTTGCTCGTTAATTCTCAAGGTATTACACTTGACAAATTGCAATCTATTGGGGACATGCCGGTGAAAAATTTGAAGCATACATTAATGAGCTTAACGGGTCTCAATTTCTATCAAGGTGAGTAGGAAATTACCCTTAATCAGCCGATTGATATACCGACACTGATTTTCTCCCCCTCTTCTTTAACTCATTGGCAGATAAGTTATTTTCAAAAGCTGTGATCTTTTCTTCAAGGAATGGTTGGGAACGGGTAGAAGAGAATTCAAATGCAAAAAACTATTTATATATATACATATATATGTATGTATAAGTATACATCCATACTTTAATTGATTCTCTCTCATATAAACTGTTTCTCATGACTTGAGTAATTTGATATCATTGATTTAGTCAAATGCGAGATCCAGGGCCTAGCACAACGGATGGCCAATTAAGAAAATTACTTAAATATGCGAAAAATATGTATTTGCGTTTGGCATTTGCCGTAAACTCTCTGGAGTAAAGAAGCAAAAAAATGTAAAAAGTGAAAAAACAAAAGAAAAAGCAAACAGCTTCTGAAGTGTGTCTGGGTGTTAACTTCTGGCACAACAACAACAACAACAACAACAACACAACAATATTTACAGCATACTTGAATTAAGCAACCAAAAATACAAACAAATTAACAAGTCTAACACAATGGAAAGCACTTAAAAGAGGGTGAATTATATATATAACGTAAGCGAGTGAACGCTTTGAGTGGGAGAAAAACGAAAGTAAAGGAAGACACACGCAAATACCCAAAGGACAACGCTTACACAGTGAATACATGCACACATGCATACATGCATGCATGCATGGACGCATGCATACATATGTGTATGTATGTATGTATTTGTTTGTACATATAACAAAAAGGTGTATAAAGTGAAGAGCGCACTGCAAATGACAACAAAACATCAAATAGAGAAATTATTTTCTTCCCACACATCGTTTTTTCTTTTCCTTTTGCTTTTTTTTTTGACTAACGGATAAAGGCGGCGACGGCGGCAGTTGATCTGACACCCTTAGGGAAAGTCCAGGAAAACAAGAAACGCAAAATGCATATACTTTTCATTGATAATAATTTGATTGTTTTGCTATCGAAAGTTAAGTATATTCGGGGTGTTTGAAAATTGTTAGGTGTTTGCTGTAACGCACACACTATAATCAGCAGTTTTACGAAAACAAGAAACGTGCAGTTATGCCACGATTTGATTATAGACCAAGATATAATAATTACTTACAATGTTACTGAGAGAGAGAGAGAGAGAGAGAGAGCGGGTGAGAGAGGGGCTAGAGGGGGAGGGAGAGGGAGAGGAAGAGGTACTTGATTTTTCATGAAACTGTAATTTTGGTTATTACAGAAAGTATGAGAAACGAATCGATAGCACATTAATGCTCAGAAGGGTTGTAAGCTTTAAAGTGTGCGTTAGACGTAAAAGTCGGCTGGACTTAAGCCGGATTTATTAAAATGCTTGGAAAATAATTTTAGTGTACCGGTCAAATATTCTCTGTAATTATTTCAAGCAAATTGTGCGCACTTTTGATAACATAATAATATCCGGACTATTATTTTGAAGTATTTTTAATAGAGTTTTGCGTCCTTTTTTTTTGTTTCTTTTTAAATTGTTTTCCTTTTTATTTCTATGAAAAATTCGTAAAACTCTTTTGAAAACTTTTCTGAAAACTTTATATTTTTTGTATAAATTGCGTGTGTTTATTAAAGTCTCATATTTTTCCCTCTTAAGTAATTACTTTTGTAAGAAATATATTCTGTATATGTAAGTGATGGTCACTCAGTCACTGTTAGAAAGAAAAAATAAACCATAAAGAAGAGAAAGTTTATTTTGTGGACAATCGTTTATCGTCCTTAATGGGTTTCAGTTCAGTGATAGGTAAACAATTTTTTCCTGTTTTTTTTTCCCAAAAATTTCTGTTGGTGATAATCAGTAAGTTTTTGTTATTGTTTTGTTATAAGTATGAAAACTTGAATGTATGTAGTTGTATGTCGTATCATATTAAATCAAGGGTTGAAAGACGTTAAACATATATAAATATATATATATTGGACTATTAGGCTTGGCTTTCGAAAGAAATCGCAAACGATAAATAGTTTATAAAAATCGATTATATTCATTGCATGACTATATAGTAAGTCTCTTGATGCTTTTTTTTGCTCAAGAGTTCATTAAGCATCTAAGCAAAAGTTTAAAAAAAGCTTAATGACAATTCAATTGGAAATATGAGGTAATCTAAGAAGTATTTAACCTTCATTAGATTGTCATTCAGGCAATCATTTACTTCCTTTGTTTTGTCATTTCACGCATTCATTTTCATCATTCATTCCGTGCATTCACTCATTTCTCTCACTAATTTATTCATTCATTCAGTCATTCATTCATTCATTCGTCTTATCATTCATTGATTCACTCATTCGCTCCATTCATTGCTTCATTTTATAAATTTCATTAATTGATTTCATACTCGTCGTTGGTAAGCTATGCATTAGCAACATGCCCAACGATTCTGAACCATCTGGAGATTATCCGCAAACTGTGGACTCTGATGGTGAGACTTGCCGAAATCTAAGAAATCATGTTTATTGTCTTTATGGCAAATGATCTAATTCCACATGATACCGTTCGAAAAGAGGGACTTTCGCAAAGACTAACTGTACAAACATTGTATACAAAGATCGCGTGTGAAACATTTTAAAGCCAATATAAAAAAAAGAATTTGTTATAGATCGCTGAGGGGCAAAGAACAATTGAGAACGTTTAAGTTCATCACAAGCATTCTCGACATTGGAAAACAGGGCAAACTACTTCTGAAATATCTGCAGATTCCACGTTTTCATCCTCATGCATCTTCGTCAACTCTTCATGGTCTGGAATATCGATAGAATTACTTATCCTAATCAGGCACATAAGCATCTGCTGCCATTATCAATGCAAGACTCCCTTCAGCACTCTTGGAAAAATTAGAAGATTTTCAGATTTACTTCAGCTTTTTTAATTTTCCGATTCGGGAAAATAATGGCAGAAGGCCTACGGTTTCTATGTTTTTTTCCAAGCACTCTTCTCTTCTTCATCTTGTTTCTGGTTGTTACCAGAAGAAACCAATAATATCGGAGACTAATGGTTAGCGATGTACTCTTTAAAAACTATTATTGGTCTTCGAGTGTTACAAATATTCACACAATCTCAAGTAACGATCATTGGGAACTTGGGAAAAGAAAATGAAAACTTAAGTACGTTACGTTCTCTTACAATGATTGACGATCATAAGAAGTTGCAAAGAATTGATATTGAATTTCAAAACAGTTCCATATGAGATTTCCTTAATTCTTTTGTTTTTATCTGTTTCCCGCTAAGGTAGTTTTACATTTTAGTCATTGGCTGACGATTAAAAATTGAAATCAATACAGTACTGAGTAAATATATTTCCAGACACCTACCAACCACGTATTTATCTCCCCTCCCCCCAAAAAAGGTAAAAAACTGTTGTACTCACACTATTACTCCCAGAGGATTTTCTTAATATACGAATATATTTATAGTAAATGTACCGCCTTTGAGTTTTATGCTTAAATTCCAAAGAACTCTTTAGTCAGCGTTTAAACTTTATAAATAAATAATTTTGTTGCGCTTCATTTCAACTCATTTCTAATACTGAAATAAACATGAACGTGACTAAAATTTCAGTTAACTTACTTAAAGTGAATGGAAAAATTATTGTGAAATCCGAAGGGAGTGAAGTGGCAAATAAAGAAATACATATAAATATAAAAAAAAAAAAATAAATAAAAAAAGCGAAAAAAAAGTAAGCAAAAACTTAAACAAAACTGTTCAAGTTGATCACTTTATTGCAGACACAAGCAGATGGCGCAAGAGACCACCACCGACATGCACCGAACGGCCTCTAATTTAATCATTTGAAGAAATTGATTTTTAATGATTACATTAAATATTTATGTATATTAAATAAAAAAAACCAGCACATGTGTGTGTGTGTGTGTGTGTGTGCTATGTATACGATGCTATTTATAATTAGTCTAAAATTATTTTCGATTTGTTTACGATTATTTTCACTAATTCCTTTTCTCTACTAAGTATTGATTTTGCATTGGAACGTAATTTAAATGCATTAAGTTTGTTTTTTTCTCGACTTTCTTTTTTTTTTGTTAATTAATATTTTTCAATTTATTTTATTTTATTTATTTATTTTTTTTTTCGTTTTCCTATTTCACTATTTTGCTTGCATTTGTTTTTTATAATTGTTTGCTGACATGCAAAGATGATAACAGTTGCAATATAATTGAAATTGTTTCGAAATTAGTTGTATATCTGTTGTCTGCGTCGTACATGATATGAAAATTACTTTAACTTTGTTGTGTTTTAGTTGTTTAATTAGAAAACTTACTAAAAGGCAAAAACAAGTAGATAGACTTATAACCTCCAACAATAACAACAACACTAACAACAATAATAACATCGTGGTTCATGTTCATTTCTTATTAGTAATAAATTAAGGAAGCATTTGAATTGAACCGTTCCCCCTCACTCACTACACGTACTAGAGAGCGATGGAGTTCACAGTTCCCATTATTCGCTTTACAACATCCATAGGTAGAAAAATCAATAAAGCACATGCCAGAGATTAGGGTTTCCTTAAATTACTTCCAGTCGTTTGATGTTATCACAACATCAGCGTTGGGAAGATAGCGTCCACAGGTCGATTTTGAGACTAAACATAATTTGCTTGAAAACTTGCCCACAATAGGTGCTTAAAGGAAGGTAGCAGCTAACTTAAAGCCTTTAAGGGATATTATTCTACTCTAGTGGACAATTAGAGCGCTTGCAGTTAAGAGGAAAAAAGTTTTCGATTATTTTGGATTTCACTATCGGATGCACTAATTGATTTATTAAAACGTTTATAACGGATACGAGAGCTGACAAAGCGTTCGCTCAATAGTAATGTCTACCTGTAAGCGTGTTTGCCTGTCATCGAGTACGAACTTGAAGTTTTGCCGAAAACAACGAAATTTGTTTTTCAATTTGTCAACTTAAGCTCCAAAATAGTGTCAATCAGGTCATTCATTATGTCTGCCCACAATTAGTAAAAAATTAATTTTTTTGTCTTAATTATGTTTTAAAAATTTGCCAACACTTTGTAAAGTTATCAGCTAAATGTTACCATAATTTTTATAAAAACAAGTTTTGAGTATAAAAAGACTTTAAGCCTAAAACGACTTTGTTTCTAATAACATATTGACTACAAACTGATTTTACTTCTTTTGATTACAGCGTAACCTAATCGTACTAAGCGTGCTTGCTTTTCATGTTAGATGCAAACCTAAAAGTTTTAAGAAAGAGATTTTTAAACTGCGGCAAGCAAACGTAAATAATTTATAAAAATGATTCTTTCGACGTGAAACTAATTGAATCCAGCACTTGGTTTCTTTCGTTCGATTTTTTTGTCTAGATTGACACTTACGTCATTTATTGTTACCACCTCTTAGGTGGTATTGAGATTTTGATCAAAGCTCGTAACTAGCACGATTCACATAAAACGCAAAAAAAAAAATATGATAACTGATCGGTGAACTAATTTGGTATGTTACCGCCTGAATGGATGAGTAAGGAAGGAATCTCGGTTAACAACTCAACGGTGGTGATTTCATCGGATCAAGTCCGATGCTGTCGCTTTAAGACTTTAGTCTTAGAATCCATTTCTCTGACTACATTAATAATACTAATACCCAGCGCTGCGTTTATTTAAGTCATAATTTTAATTTAATTAATAAAAATTAAAAGTTCTTGTAGCAACAAACTGAATGCCTAAATTTTAAGGACCACTATCATGTCGTGAACTGGGTAAAGAAAGAGAAATGTTTAAGATCTGCCAAAATTCTCGAAAAACGAATGGAAAGAGACATGAGCTTCGGAACTCAGAACAGAGACCCCTCAAATGTCTAAAATGATATCTACCTTAAAGAGTAAATCTTCACCGTTCCGTTATAGAGGCCTTGCTTTGGACTCTGTAGCCCTAAAAGAAACCCATTTTCTTTTTACATCTTATATCTCTTACACCCTTTTTATGACACATTAAATGGTTAATAACGACAATCGTCCACAATTTTATCTACTAGTAACTATACATAAACAAGTTGAATAAGCTCCCTTGCAATAATAGTGCAGTAAAGTTACGAACTGCTCGGGAACGGTATCGAAGAACTCCTGACATGCAAGATGATAAACAGAAATTTATAAAACTCCAAGTTAAATGCTTCTTCCAATATATCATAGAATATATATATGGGAATCACGGAATGACAAAGTTAAAATATCCTTTGTTCAGGGATAGAATTCAAGATGACTAGATCTGCAATTTGAGAACTTAATTAATATTAATTAAGAAAAATAAATAGCCAGCAAATATCGAAGAGAAGGGAGTGCAAAGTCCACATTAAACACGTGCTCTTAATAAGGAAGAAAACTAACTAAATATAACGATTTTTTTTCTCACCGTAATTCGATACAAGACCAAAAAATGCCGACTTTTTTCTTACTTGAAAGAATAATGAAACAAATTGGGAAGCTTAGTTTTGCCGAAAAAAAAAAAAAAAAACAAGAGACGAAGAAGAAAAGACAGCAGAATTGAGACTTTATAACACTTTAGGGATTAAAATGAAATTCTTTTAGCACTTGTTGGCAAAAAAAAAAAAAAAAAAAAAACAAAAAGTAATAATAATAACCTCAGCTTAACTGGGTCCTCTTTACCTTTTTCTCTAAGTAAGCATAAAAAAAGAATTCTTTTTTTCTTTTTTTTTAATATAAAAAGCCGACAATGGTATAAAATTTCTTCAAGCTTGTAGTTATAAATTCTTTTTAATTGTTTATGAAGAAAAAAATTTAAAAATTCATTGAATTTCTTTTCTTTTTCTTTTTCCGTTTTTTTTTTTTTTTTTTGATAAGTAACTAAAATTTATTATAACAAATCGTAGCAAATAGTAATACTATAAAAATCGTAGAAATTAGAAAAATAAGAAGAAGAAGAAGAAGAAGAAAATAAAAGAAAATCCATATATTTTTCTCATCATTTTAAATGAATTGTATATTTTATCGACTCGGGTTTGTGTTGCATGTGTTTCGCAGTCTCAACGCGAAAAGAAAAAAAGCCTCAAATAGATGTTAAATGCTCATAAAATTTGTGTTAATTACAAACACATATATAAATAATGAGAAAATGAAAATTATTCGTAAAGCGATGTAATAATCATATGAAATTAGTTTATAAATATATATATATATATAGGAAATATATTAATTTTCGAGGTAAATTACAACAGAGTGTGTCCGTCATCATCATAATAATTCGATTTGATTTATACTCTGTTTGCGTTTTTTCATTTATTTTTATTGAAATTTTTTGCACCTGAGCTCAATCTTGCGAAAACGCCAATTCAATCATTTAATAGTATCTCTGACACTAATAGGCGTAACGAAGGGAATTGCTTTCGTTGTGTAATGAACTGCGCGTGTTTCTTATTAGAACTTAAACAAAGAACGTCTGCAGTTCTGTATAACGATCTGCTATCAAATCAAATGCATTTGTAGTCTTATACTCTTCTAAAATAACCAAAGGAACGAGTTGTTTTTACCGTTAGTTTTTTGATTGACTATGATCCTTTTCCTATAATTGTCGTAAAGACAGGCTTTGAAAATAACTGACTTTTCTTTTAATTGGTTTGCTAATAAGCGTAATGGTTTCTCGACATGGGGACGGAAAGATATATGCTTTGGATTACTCATAACGAAGTCTTTTGCTGCTTTATTCGAATATAGTCGAAACTCAATTACTTTCGAAACTCATTTGGTTTGCTTTTAAGTACGAAAGAGGCAGAAGGGCCTTACAGAGTGAGTTAAAAAAGTTAAAATTCTTATTTTCTTTCAATCTCTTGCTTACACCAATCTCTTGATGGGAATGATAGAAGAGCTTGCTCTGAAGCCTTCCAAAACTAGGCGCTGAATTATTTGATAGACAGGCATCTTTAGCTAAACTTTAATCCAGTCTGAAGAAAGCAACAAACAGTCGAGTGTGTCTCTGCGATAACAGTGACAACAATAAAAACAAAAACAAAAAGAAAATGGATGATCCTCGAAAATATATATTACAACATATCTTAGATCAATATCTAATACATGCACATATATGCATATGAGCATATATTTGCGGGCAAATTGTTATAGTAGCAGTAGCAGTAGCAGTAGCAGTAGAAATAGTAATACTGGTAGGAATAGTAATAGTAGTAGGGATTACAGTATTTTTGTGCTATGAACCACAGATGCACACGATAAACGGACGGATTAATAGAGAAACAATTTGCAGAATCATACTTTATGGAGAGTAGGAATTCTTCAGCAGTAGGTGTTGTCTGAATTATAGGGTGTCTAAGAGTCACCTCATACGTGCTCTTCTCATTAACTTGGAAGTACATTAAATTTACGTTTCTTTTTTTAATTTCAAAAATGATTTTATTTCTTTTTTTTCCTTGTCTTTCCAGTGGAAATATTATCGAAATTATTGTATAACGTAGAAATTCTTCAGTGATCTTTGAGGAAGCACCAGAAAACAACAAGCCATGTTCATTATAAGTTGAATCTCAGATACCCAACAAGTAGTGCGCATACACTTGTTTAATAATAATCTTGGGGGTGTGTCACTTGTATAGGTGAGAAAGTGTATGCGATGATTGATTACAAATACATTTAAGAATCTGCATGCTTCATATTTTTTTCTTAGCTTTTTAGCATGTACTCCCTCCTTCGCGAGTTATAACTCCCAATATATAGGCTCAACAAAAATATATTACAAGTTTTCTATTTTCATCTCAACATTTTCTTCTTCAAGGGTTTCAGATTTGAAAGTATCTCCGGTCGTGGCAAACGGTGTTATAAAGTTAATAAACGACTATGCTTTGGTAGCGAGTGCAAAAAAAAAATTACTTCATTTATGAGAGAAGCTAACGCAACTAAACAATAATCCGATCGCTATTGCGCGAAATCATACTATATTTAATTTTCATTTATAGTAAATATATCAAAAATGATTTTAGATTTATATCCGTTTGAAATGCATATCATAATACACACTTCTCTCTGTTGTGTAATTAAAAAAAAAAAAAAAAAAATCCTAATAGTAATCATAGTAACAATTAATCATAATCTTCTACAAAGCATTAAATAAATTTTTAATTTTGTAAATTGAGGAACAAATCCAAACCATATATGCTTTAAATCAATCATAATGCCAGCTATTGTAGGATGTTATGCAACGTTGCCAGTTGTTTCTATCGCTCATATATAAAAAATAATTATTTAATATTTATTTAATATTTATGTAACATATTGCTAAATATTGCGTAATTGAATATGAAATGAAGACTTTATTTCCCCCTTCCCCATTCCACCTTCGCCGTTCCCACTTCTCCTTGAGAAATCAAAACAATAGCTTAATTAATGTATTAAGGATGAAATTTCTATAATAGAAACTCATACAAAATGTATAGAAACGAATGATTGCAAGTGGAAGACTTCAGTTTTGTAATGTTATTGAAGTCTTTAATTAATGATCTTGATTTTCGTGCCATTTTCAATTAATTTTAAAATATAATATTAAAAAGAGCTTTTTTCTAAGTTACGTAAATAAGTTTAACGAACCTTTCTCACTTTATAACCATAAGTGTTCATTGACTCTGTTGTGGTCGGTAGACTTTCAATGGCTATGTAAGTTATTAGGTAATAAAAAAGTATTTGTCTTGGGTCAAGAGCGAATACACGAAAAAATTGTTTGTGTAAGTAATTGTCGGCGTTTTAATAAATAAATGAGAAGACAACGAAATAAAGGGGCAATAATAAAACGCTCATGCTGCGAGTTAAGAATTGAATACGACCCGAGTCATACCTACGATGAGTTGACTAACTAACCTTTGATTTTATTTCCAAGATCAAAACGTTTCCTCAGGAGTATAACATCTTTATTTATAGAAATTGGCAAAAGGCATTTAAAGTAAACTTACAGATAATCCGTACTAGGCCCAGGTAATCCAAACTCAGCGACCTAACTGTTGCCTAATATCTTATACTGGACTTCACCCCTTAATATCTCTTTTTCTCTATGCCTACACTCTTTCTCTCTCTCTCTCTCTATCTCTCTATCTCTCCATCTCTCTCTCTCTCTATGAAAATCTTTACAACTTAAAAATTCGAAGCAATGCTGCAAAGTTCCGCTGTCTGCCTAAATTCGAGCCGAAGCTCTATCTGAACATTTTTGAGAGATATTCTTTATGAAGACCTTCCTTCTTTAACAGAGCGGTAATGTCCTTCCTGTTTGTATTGAAGAGCGGAAATGTCCTGCTCCTTTGTCCCAAATGTTCATTCTCATGAGCGCTGAGTGAAGAAGGCTTAATATTTTTTAGACTACCATTGAATATTCCGCTTTCATTTGAAATTTAAATTCTTCTTTCAAAGAATTTCATAAAATTTTGATTATATCAATATGTCCGTGTTGTATGCACATGCAGTCAATCGAAAGTAAAATTCCATTAATAATGAACGATTGAAGAGGCGTTCTTTCTCATTAAAACAATTTCCATACACGTCTAATGAGGCCTCAAGCTCTTATTTCTTAGTAATGCATAAAAACTTAACATATATATATATATTCTATATATATATATTCTTCACTGTTATATTTCTCGAAACATGAGTTTCTTTGAAATTCTTTTTCACAAAAACAAAAAATTTAATTTACAAAAGTTTAATATTGATTTTTCTTAACCAACCATCCTTGACACTCTCTCTATTTCTATCTATCTCTCGCTTTCTCTCTCTCGTATATGCAATTACGTTTATTCAATTTAAATTACAAGCTAAACAAAAGCAATTAACTATGAATTAATTGAATTTGAAATTTTTCTTAGAATTGTGGTAAAAGTTCATATGTTACCCATTTTTATTGGCAATTTATATACATATATGTATGTACATATGATGAAGGTAAATACTATGGAGAAGAGAGAAAAAGTTAACAAAAAAAAAAAAAAAGGAAAAAAACAAGAAAAACAATTAAATTCCATGAGCGCAATTAAGCTCACAAGGTGGCAACACTCAGACTTAACAATGCACACAAAACACAATCTAGCACACCACTCATCATCATCGTCATCGTCATCGTCATAGTCATAGTCATAGCCGTTGTTGTTGTTGTCGTCGTCGTCGTCGTCGTCGTCGTCGTCAGCGTAATGACATGACATACCCCAACATTAAACAAAATGTAGCATAAGGTGCATGAATATACGAATATACGAATATACGAATGTTATGTATGTGAGTTTGTATGTAATTTACTGAATCAATGGGCTAAATGGGGGGAGTGATAACCAAGTATAAAATAAACAGAGTATGTAGGCAGTTACATGCATGCATACCTACATACAGACTCTGTCTGGCTGTATATGTTAAGTTTTGCGCATGTCGTCATGCGAATTCCCTTAATTAAGCGTATAGGGAGTAATTTCACATTTTATAAACGCCATTGTTTCATATATCGTATTTCCAGTCTTTTATTTACTTTATTTTGGTTTTCTATTTTTTTTTTTTTTTTTTTATTTGATATTTTATTTGCTATATACACAGTGTAGAGTAATACTAACAAGCAAGAGCTAACTTGCGAAACAATTCGTTTTCAAAGATTGCTAAATGAAATTGTGTCGTGTGGAGTGGATGCCAAAGAAATGAAATATTAGCAGATTCCGAAATTAATTCTTAAATAAACATATCGAAGGAAATGGGGACAAGAGTTTTGAGATAATATTCACTTTAAAAATGACTTCAGTGATTTCGAGCATTTCCCCGCTTTCCTCGTATAGAAAGATATCATCAAATGGAATTAAGAAGAAGTCGCGATTTCCGTGAAAATTTATTAAAATCGAATTACAACCAGAGAAAGGAGTTTGTAAGTCTCCCTTTTTTCGATAAATTATACGTTGATGGTACAGAATGTTCAAATTAATCACTTAGTGATTTATGATCAATGTAAACGGCAGTCTTTCTAAGAGACATGATTTGACGAAATCAATGAAATCCTCGCCAATGTATGCACTCTATAAAAGCTAAACGTCTCATAGATTTTAAATAAAATCCCTTACACTAATTAACTTTAAGATTTTCTAATAAAATAATTTGTAAGCAAATTGTTAAGCGTAGCTTCAAAATTGAGAAGATTTCTAGATTTTTCTTTCGCATAAAAGGTTCACACATGGAAATTGAGACCGCGAAAGATGTGTATCTTTTATCGGCTTTTTTTAAGATGCAACTTTTAGAACTTGAGTTGCTTTTTCGGTCAGCCACACCAATGCTTGAAGACCAGTACAGGAAAAACGGGCGAGTACAGCTTAAAAACCGCCTGCAGCACTTCACACAAGTAGAACGTTAGCAGAACGGTTAAGTTATCTATAGGTTCCTTAGGAAACATTGCGTACTTCTTCAAGAAGTTTAATTTACTGTTCTAATCGGGTTTGATTTACGGGCTTACGGAGTAATTGCGACGAATTGCGATAGGGGTGAGGCTTTCGTATTGCCCAATACTGTACATTTGTGGTCTTGTGCTGATGTATTTGTAAATGCGTATGCGATTAAGGCAGACTATTACAAGAGTTCGTTACAGCAATGAAAACCAGGAAAAAATAGTGAACCAAAAAAAGAAAAAAAAGAAAAAAAAAGAGAAAATCAAATGAAAGAAAAGAGCTTTAGTGAAACCTTAGAAAGTTGTTATGTATAAAACATAAAAACCACAAGAAAAACAAACATGACAATAACACAGCTACAAATCCATCAAAATACACAAATCATACTCAAGATTAAATACACTCACAACAAGCACTCGTTTACACATAAGCGCAGGCACGCATATACCCACACAATACGTAAAGGATCCAAAAAATAAAGGATTTAATTATTTGTTTTAGAGATTTCTTGCAATTTATAGTTGGAGGGTTAACAAAAATGTTCTGCAGAAGCAGAAAAAAGAAGAAAAAGAGAAGAGAAAAAATCAAACAAAGAAAATATGTTTTCTATCAATTTCGTTTGCAAAGTATATTTGCTTTACTACTACACTACACTACACATACGCATCGATGGAGGGTGATGTTAGCTTTGTTGCTGCATTATTATTGTTTTCGGTTAACCACAATACAATCCAACCGACCAAATAGTGCAAATAAATGCATATATATATATATACATATCTATATATATACACATCTATATAAGAATTTATTATTATATCGTTGGGTGAGACGTATTTTTTTTTTTACATATCTATCGATCCACATTTTTCAGTTTTGTGTTCATTTATTCGTCCTCTCGCTCATTCAATCACTTCTCTTGTTTTTATTTTTTTTTTTTTCTTTTGCTCGTTAATTACCGAATAATAAACGTTTTGAAAAAGAAAAACGTGTTTTGCTATTGATTGCTTTTCCCATAGAATGTACCTTTGGCTTCTCTTTAATCCTTACACAAATAAAACGAAAACATGTATTTTCGTTAAGAAATAACCTCAGGTTAAGATTACGTTTTTAAATACATGATGACATGGTTTAATTGTTTATGCACATTTTTATATAAAACTAGTTTAAATTAATTGAACAATTAATTCCTTTGAAGTGAGATTTGCTTAGCATTAGAATAAAAAATGATTGCATCGGCATATATGCCGAAAGACTTGGGCTAAATCCATTCCCAACTCTTGTAAATACCTTTTCATTTTTATTGCTGTTGACATTTCAGAGCCGACAGCTTTGCTTTTTTTGTCGGGAATAGACGATGAGGCGGCTTGTCTGAATTTCGAAAGGCAAGCCTGAATAAAATTTAATCTGCCATATATTTTCCAAGTACTAAGTTCATCCAAAATGGCTCAGCGAGATTGACAAAGAGCAACTTGAAACGTTAAGATTAAAAGCAATTCCGCTTTTGAATTCTCTCGTAATTTAAGTCAACACTGAACCTAATCGAAAATGTTTAGAAGCGATGTCCTTAGAGACGCCTGAAAAGCGTGAACGGAATTTTGAATTGTAAATGCTCCGTCAAGAAACTGTCAGAAGGAGAGCAAAGGAAATCTCTTAGACATATTACGAAAAATGATAAGCCATACTGTTAGGATACTTTACTTTTCTAATGGTACGAGCGCACAAAATAAAAAGTAACAACTAATAGAAAATATCCCATAAACACATGACAGTCATTAAATCGCACTTTCGCTGATCTTTAAACTTTTTTCAAAACACAAACGTTATCTTCACCGTCTCGTTTTCATGGTCTTGTTTTAAACCCAAAATTCCCACTGAGAATCATTAACAAAACCAGTGGAAATTATTTGAAAATTTGATTATTAAAATGTCTTCATAAAATCATTTTTTGTCCATTAAACTTTCCACTCGCGATGTTCCACACAATAACCATAAGAATATACATTTTTCTTATGCAAAAAAAAAACGAAAAAAACGAAAAGACGAGAAAAAAGAAAATGAAAGTTTTATATATTCACTGAAAATTTTTATTACTACCCCTTTTTTTGGCCCTGATTTTCGTCGTTCACCGTTCCCGTCACAGCCTTAATGAGTTTATGTCTACTTTTAACAGTCATTGGATGATTTTTGCCTGTTCAAGCTATTTTTTTTTTTTTTTGTTTTTTCGTTTTTTGTCTGTCAGCGAGTTTAATGTAATAAAAATTGTTACGTTGTTAATATAATTTCTATATATACGTTGGGCCGCCTGCCTTACGGTTGCTTTGCCGTTGCTTTGCTCTCGCATAGTAAGTAAATTTGGAAAAAAAAGGGGTGCATAACATTTAAGTACAATTTCTAGGTAAGAGTTAGACGAGGTGATTTGCATAAATACTATGGTTGGTTGGTTGTTGTTGTTGTTGTTGTTGTTGTGTTCGTAATGAAACAAAGATGGTCTAAATTAGATAAGCAAATAAATTGGATTTAAATAAAATCTGGTAAAAGCATTGAAATGGTTTCATGTTACCTAAAATGAAAATCAAAATGAATAAATTAACCAATGATGATGAAAAACAAAGCAAAATGAAAAGTAAAAGGGGTTAAGAGGTATTTAACTCAAATAAATGAAAATATATTCATGGAAATAATTACAAGCAAGTGTGAGTAAAGTAAAAACAAAACAAAACGTTGTTGGAGTGTAATTTTCGATAATAGTTTCGCTGAAGCGATAAGAAGCCTTTAAAGGAGATTTTAAACCACGTTTAGACATAAGCCTTTCATCAGGTTGAAAGTTCATGGCAATGCTTACAACGTAACACTACCATGCAAAGCGTAACATAGTATAGTAACGGAAGGTAAAAAGTATTGAAATTCTTGTATGCTACACAAAGATAATTGAAAAAAAAAAAATCATTCCGCTCGATGGATGAAAATAACATTAAAAGACTACTTTTACTTGCAAGGAAACTGCCGCTGTTGTTAATCTCAAAGCATGGTTTCCAACATGGAAAGCGTGACTCTATATCTATAAAAAAGATATTCCGATTTTTATTCAGCTAAAAATTTCTCTCTAAAACAGGGAAAGTTACCGAATTTCATTGATAGCTGTATAGCTGCCTTTTTAAAAGCACCTTCGTGGTCTGGCAAAAAAAAAAAATGTGGATCACCCTAACAATACTTATTTTTATATCTATTAATATAAAAAAGATGCGAGGCACAAAATTTGGAAACACTGCTTTAGGCGACTTTCGATTAAGATCATATAATATATTCACTCAATGATAAATCACTTTAACGCCTGTTGGCGGTATGAACTTTAGATGCATAATGCCTTAGTCAATAATTCCTGTGACTGACGTAGACATCTCGTATGTAACAAGATGAAAAGCCTCATTATTTCCAGGAAACACCAATTCGATCTATCAAAGTTGAACGTGGCACTGAATCGGATTTAAATTTCCAATTATTTCCCCACTGATTATGGTCTCAACCTCTGACTCGCAACGAAAGATTGAGATCAAATTATGAGGCAACTACCTAAACTGAACCGTATTTTGAGAATCTTCACAAATCGTTTCATAGAAATGGTACAGAAACAATCCCAGTAAAGGGCTGTGTAATATGCATGTGTAAGACAGAGGTAGAAAGGTGCAAAAAATATGCAGATATATGCAGAAGATTGACGAGAATATTTAAAACCGTCTGCCAGTAGACAGCAGCACGTAAATATGTATATAGATCATAACTTTATGAAAGAGTTATAAGGACCTTGGACTTACGCAAACCTATAATTTTTCATGCAAATCAATATAAAAATAAGTAAATGGCAAAAGTTTTTGAAATTTGCGCATACGTGAGAGTACCCGCTTAAAGATGTATTTATGTGGGTTAACCTACTACTTAAACTGTCCATCTCTACGTCAATGAGAATTGTTTGAGTTCAGTAGGTCAAGTCATACTCTTTATAACATTAAACTGCGAAACAGCCCGAAGCTTAGGACATATGTATAGGTGCTCAGAGTTCGTTGCTAGCTAGTCTTTGAAGCATTTTCATTTGGTTTTAATTTTTTGATTATATTTTTTTTTTTTACGGTAACAACAAAGAATAAATTTGTTAAAAGAAATGTTAAAAAGAAAATAAATAAAAGCAAGAAGAAGAACAGCTTTAGTAGTTTCACTGAAATTTCATGATTTGGCATAAATTCATGCAATATTTTCTATGCCATCATCATGTTCGTACCATAAAGTGTCGTAAGACGTCTGAAAGTCTACCTTTTGGTTTGAAAACAACAAAAAACTAAATTCTTTTAAAGCTTACTTGCAATTTTTCACTATGAAAACATGTCTGCTACGTAGAATTATGGCCGTTTTTCATTTCATTTCTTCACGTGGACGGACGGCCCAGAAAAGAAAAAAAAAATTCATTTTCCTCTAAGCGGGCAAATATTTTACTTATGTATTAACGACTAACTCTAGAAGATTTAAGATTTTTCTCTTCGCCCCCCCTACGCCCCTCTCATCTTTTCGCCAAATGCTCTAATTTTTTTAGTCTTGGATTTCGTTTTCGCAATTTTCGTTTTCTTTGTTTTTTTTCTTTAAGTTTCTTTAAGTTATGACACAGCGTTATTATGGTCTTATGTGTAAATTCATTGCAAATGCTTTAATATAAATATTATCGAAGTGTAACATCTTTTTATGATGTAAATACATAAAAATTCTCTTTAACATATAGATATATATATCGCAAGCGTATGTATATATATATATATATATATATATAAATGTATATATATATGTATAAGTTTGCTTAAGAGTGATTTTTTCATTATAAGAATTTTTCTAAATCTTCATACGAGAGCGCACACAAGTACACACTTTACAAAAATAAAAACACTTTTAAGCTGCGGTCCCTTTTGGTTTTTAGTTACCAGAGTCGACTCTTTAACTATCGTTTTATATACTGTGCGATGATTCATCATATTTCTTGCTGACTTCCTTTTCTTCATTTTTGGCTTAACATGATAAAGCAGTTTTTTTAATAACTTCTTTTTTCCGGAATTTTGTGTATTACAGCAGACTTAAAGACGTCAGAAACGCCACTGTATTGCGGTATTTTTTTTTTTTTCTTTGCAAAGCAAAGGTAAAAGGGGTCTTTCATCATCACAGCTTTCTACGTAAATCTACGAAGATTTTCTTATAGGTTTTCTAGTAATTGAATTTCTGAAAAGTATTTTTTCTATTCGTCCTTGTGAAAGAGGTAATGTAACGAAAGTCCCCTATTTATTAGTGGGTAAGTTGATATACAATGGCCCTTGCGTTTCATATATGATCAGATGAAGTAGATATCAACATACCACTGATGTAATGACCAGAGGACATTCCACTGCTTTACGAAGTAAAGGACCCTCACTTCTGGCGAGTACTTTGTAAGGGCAGAACACTGTGCGATGCTGCGAACTAAACAAGATGGTGGGATTCATAAGAATCCTAAAACTGAAGACTAGGGCCACGGGTGACTCCATTAGGTCTTTTAGGTCGTTGTACGGATTGCCTACAAAATTAATAATAATTACAATAATGCAATGGGCTGAGATAAGAGTTGCATTTTAAACAGACAATAATAGTGAACTCATCAAAGAGTTAAATTGAGAAAATTGTGATCTAGGAACAAGAGGAAATAAAAAATTGGATTTAAGCAATATCGGTTTGATATATAGCTTTTCCGGCTTAGTAGTCAAATAGCTAAGAACCTCGGTTACTAAGCTAGTGTTCAAGGATTCAAGTCTTAAATGCGGCAGTCAGGTGTTTAGGTCAGGTAGCTATAGCGAAGGTTCACCCGGTATAGGCATAACACTTACCAACTGAGGACACACCCACTACACTGCAGACGCCACCTCCCTATTTCTTCCTCTTTCCTTTCCTTTTTCTCACACTTACATTAACTGAATGGTCATTTGTCATATCAAATATAAAAATGGAATTCGGAAAAAGCTTAATAGGTAAAGAGATGGAAAAGCAATTAGAAAAAGAGTGAAACCCTGGCCAATTTTCAATTATTTTTCTTTTTTTTTTTGCTAGTGAGTTAGCACTCTATCGCGAAGACTTTCTAAAGTTAAAGATAAGAAAGGAAAGAACTATAAGACGAGGAAATTAACTCAACCGAAAACTATATAAGTCAGTGTAGCATTGAGGATATAATTCAAAATTCATGAATAATTTGTAGTTCATTTTTCATTCATTTCAATTTCATTTTTATAATTCATAATTCACAAGAAATTTATTTATATTTAATTTTTGACTTATGCTAAATTCGGTTAATGATGGATGAATAAGTTGAATATGTCTTCTAATAATCGCTGCTTGAAATATATTTCTTATCTCTTCATTTAGTATTGAATGTTAAGCGTACGCTTTTATTACTATTTTTATGTCTATATTAAGTTATTATTTTTTATTGTTTATTACTGAGTTATTACTATTTTCAATAAAATGCTATAAATTTATTTAATTAATTAAGTTATTTTTATAATATTTCTACGCAATTATAGTTATGATACCGTTACATAGTCATAAAAGTGGGCAAATACATTGGTATCGGAATGGTATAAGGAAAACACCACCGCTACGGTGAGAAACAATTAATTCGTCAATGTAATGCATACAAAAAAAAACAAAAAAATTACATAACAATGAAAAAAACCAAACAATAGTAAGTTTTAGGGAATTTTGTCATGTAAGTGAAACCGAAAATTAAAAAACGAAAAAAAAAAAAAAGATTGACTTACATTTCAACTGTGTGGTTAGAGGCTTGGAGAAAGTAATTGGAAACTTTAAGGAAAGTGTTTAATGGGTCAACCAAGTGGGAAGAGGAGTAACAGCAGATTGGCAATCGAATTGCATACACAGCAGGATGGCCGGGCTTGCAAGGAACAATTTATTTATGGGTAATTCACAGATGTCGTCTTCGACAATAATGCAAAACGTTATGATAGTAAGAAAAATCTCTAAAAATCAACAACAACTTCAAAAGAGAGATTACGTGATAATAACTCTTGGGGTCAGTTCAACAAATACGATCTCTTAGTTTACAACTCTTTGAATTTAATCACGTTATACCCACGACAACTATGCACTTTACGTTTGTAATTTCCCTGACAATGCGTACAGAAATACAGCTTCAGAATTCGGCGGAAAAAGTCTAAAGAAAGAATAAGCTCCTGTTGCTATCGGCAATTATTGACCGACTTGATATGCATTGACCTGATGGGTGCTATAACTTAGGTGGTCTTATTTTCAGTTATTGCTAAATTTGCAGGGAGTTTCAAAAATTTTATTGGCCTTTTCATATTAATTGGCCTGCCGCTCTGCGCATTCATCCGTCATCTCTTATTAAACTTCTTTAGAAAGCAAAAATTTCCAGAGAAACTCGATATCTCTTTCACATGCTCTTGGTGAAATTCCTTTAGATTAACTTTTAACTGACAAGAGTCATTAGTAATCAAACATCGAAAAACTGAAAGAATGTGAGGAAAGTCTTTGGCCTGTGTCTGTTGTAGAACGTTGAATGCCTAATGTTCCGAAAAGTTAAGGGGAGAAATTAAATGTAGCGCTAATGACAGAATGACGGAAGTTTAGAGACAGGCCATGAAATTGCCTCTCATCCCTTCTTAAATAAATTTCCAGTATTTGGAAAAGCTTTTTTATACGTTTCCTTCTTGAAGCTACGGCTTAAAGCAGATCAAAAACTATTCTTCTATTTTGTAGAACCATCTAAAAGCAGTAGAACCAGGCGTTCAAGTTTAGGTGAATGTTTATTAAAACTGAAACACTTTGTTCATTTTTGCTTTCTTCCGAGGCATTAGTGTTAGATGAAAGGTGACAGTAGCTTTTGCTAAGATCCCACTGCTAAGTATAAATTTTTCTGTTTTTCGACTAAGACTGAATATCTCTACCGGATATTCAGATATTCCCCTATAGTAAGGTGAACGTGGTAAACAAATTTTCAGTTATATTTTACATTCAGTTTACTTGAAATTATTTGGCATATAATTATCCGCATATATCTTAAAGTGTGTGCATATGTCTTTAGATTTGAAATTTTTATCTCTTTAGGAAAATCTTGTTTGATGACAATATGTTTTCCCATGAATCTTCGAAGATTAAAAACCAAAGCACATTAATGTTTATGTCGGCAAAAGGGAAAAAAAAAAAAATATATATATATATATATATATATATATATATATATATTGAAATAAAAAAGGAAAGGAATCGTAGATAACTAAACTAAATCTTAGGCCATGCAAATCAGATAATTATTCAAATTGCATGTTTTACAGCATTTCACCAAACTGTTGAACATAACACCATCTCACATATACTTATGAATGCACAACGCATAAGTGTATGGTTGCATGTAAATCTATCTGTTAAGACAAAGCAACGAGATCAACACGAGTTATCTTTATATAAGCATATATACGTGTGTATGTACATATATCTATGCATGTGTTTGTGTGTATGTTTGTATAAATATGTGTGTGACACAAAATAAATAGATTTCTCAAAGATATTAAGATAGTCGAACCACTACAATGCAACAACGATATTTGCATATAGGCATACATATAGGTATATATATATACATATATATATATATATATATGATATTTGATATATATATATATATATATATATATATATATATATATATATATATATATATACATATATGTGATATATATAAGCATGTAATTTTGTCATTTATAGTACACGCACACACAAACACATGCCATTTTAAACGTTGACTATGACTTTTTTCTTCTCTTTATTTTTTTTGTTTTTTTTTTTTGTTAACGTAAAAGGAAGCATTAAAATAAAATAAGAAAATTTAAAAATATATTAACAACGCTGTTGAATTGTAGGCAATCAGTTGAGTCTTTTTCGTATGATGCATAAAGTGGAGAAAGAAAGCGAACAAACAAACAGCAAACACATCAACATGAAAAGGCATTAATCGTGTAATTAATTTGATGCATGTGCTTTATACACTCGGGTGTAGTATGCTGCTATGCTGTATGCGACGTAAGTGTGTTGTACGTTTGGTACTGAGTACTCGGGGAGACTATAGGATCAATTTTATATATGCAAACTATTTCGTGTAACATGTCACACCCATATTCAACACAACACAGAAACAACATAAACACAATCACACACACGAACATTCAATTCCGTATACAAATAGCATTCATGCAGGACTAACAACATGATTACAGTCTGGCAATTTTTTTTTTTTTGTTTTTTGCATTAAAATAAAGAAATCTACATATAGTGTGAGTTTATGTCGTAAAAAATTGTTATCAAGATTAAGAATCTTAAAATATCTGCATACACATACATTTAAACCTATACATATATGGAGCTATGCAAAACTGCCATGATTTGATGAAAAAAAAAAAAAAAAAAAAAATGAAAAAAGAAACAGAAAAGAGAAAAACGGTTGAATTATTAACATGAAAAAATGTCAACAAAATGCGATATGCGTTAAACAACGAGAGAAACAACAGTAATAACATGATTAGGCGAAAATCGGTATATTTGTGAATTTTGTTTAAGTGATTTGTTTTAAAAATCAATTAACTTCAAATTAAAAACAGAAAAAAAAAAACGTAATGTCTGGTTATTCTTCTTATTTCGTACAGAGTCATTTGAATTTGAATGATTAACGGAGCTAAGAAGTGTTGAGCTTTAGAAATTTCAAGTTGAGTGTGTTTGCGAGTGCGTCCCTCGGTTCTTTGGGGTTTAACTCGTGATAATTACTTTACTTTTGTTTCTATTTTTTACATTTCACAAAAGTCAAGCATTTAATTCCGGTCTAGTAAGCGCTTTAATAAAACATGGAAAATTTCGGTCTTAATCACAACAACATCACGATGGCGAAATTCCCATTTAAAAAAAATATGTTCGTGTCAAAAATTTCATATAGGGAAAGAAAATCCTGATTGTATACATGAGGGAAACTTTGCATATTACACTGTGTGTGTGGTTTTGAGTCCATCATAAGAGCTTTCTATCCCTGAGAGCAGTTTAAAGCATATTTTGCAAGAAGACTTGAACTTTTGGTGAGCCTGAGATGGAGCCGACGCGGGAACTGAAGCCAAACGTCCATAGGATGTGATGTAAATTCTTTGCAATTTGGCCTAAGCCTCATCAAGTCATTAAGGTATACATTGCAATGTTAGCTTTAACGATGAAGCCCACTGACCATTGGTCTGAGCCAAGTCCCAACAATGAATGCAACTTTTATCATTTGTAAAGATGTACGGATGCAAGCTTGATTCCGGAAATTTTTTATACGTTACAATTACTTTGGCTGTATGATCAGATTATCACTAATGTTAGGCTTAATATTTTTTGGACTATCTACTATTTTATGCTGTTTCTTTTTTTTTATTTTTTTTTTATTTAAAGATTTTTTCATAGTTTTTCGTTAACAAGATTTTCAAGATATGGAATGCGGTCAATGTATTTGAATAATTCTGATAATTCCATTTATAGCTATACGTCTTAGATTTTAAAAAGAAACTCTTTTTGTGATACGCACGAACACACATACAGACAAACGACCCACCAACCATACTCTCAACTGAAGCCGGCAATGTCACAACACACATATACACATACAAACTGAATGTACAAACCGTATAGCAAGCAGCAAGCAGCAAGCAGCAAGCAGCAACAATGACATGCTTTAAAAGCAACATTACGATTTACATCATGACATGCCATGTGTTGTGTTGTATATGTTGTTCTATGATAATCTTTAAGCTAAAGGTGTTAAGCAGGGTTAGTGTTGTTTTTGTTATTATTGTTGCTTTTATGTTGCATGCATTCAACTAAAAACTACAACAAAGCAACGATAACAACAATAACAACAACAACAACAACAACAGTAACAATGACAACAAAATAGATATACAAATAGATATACATAGCTAGTTTAGGTGCTTAGGTGCACTGTGTGTGTGTGTGCGCGTGTGTGTGTGTGTACGTGTGTGTACGTGTGTGTTTTCTATTCTTTTTTTCTTTCCTTTTATTTTTTCATTTTTCTTCTTTTTTTATATATAGAACAAGTTTTATACGTTACCAATACTGACCAAAAGGTATTTATCATGAAATCATGTTTCTGGCTCTCAAAGATAAGCACTTGACATTTGAAATTAGTTTGCTGGTATGTTGTTTGTTATTTTTGCGGATATAAATATTTTTGCAAACAAAAAATAAAGCAAAACCAAAACAAAAAAAAAAAAAAAGAAAAGGAAACCAAAGTTAAACAAACCCGTTTCGTTATAAGATCTTTTTTTTTTTTTTGCATTTTCGTTAAGAGGATAAACTTAAATAAGTTGGCATCACAAGGATTTGTTCAGAATATTTCAAAGTCACATGATTTATGCTTTAAAAATGTGAAAAGCGTTTCTGATCATCAGATAAGATGATTGAAAAAAGAAATTAAAGAATTTCTTGAAAATTTCTTCACACAAAAAAAAAAAACAAAAAAATCTAATTAGCGAGACCGACTGTATACTAGACTTTTTGAATTAGTGCATTAAGGCGCTTCTTTCCAAAAGACATTCTATACAATATGCAATCTTCGTGCTGTGCTATCTTTCATGGGTGAAATTTGACGTTTCAATTGTAAAATTTGATGCATATAACGGTACAAGTATTCATATACGTTCTACGTTAGTTTCATTGAGTTGCATAATTCGTTTCGGTCAGAAATGCAATTAATTTGCAAACATATATAGTGCTTACATACATATACACATACACAGGAATACAAGCATATAATAACTTCACGACATTTCCCAGAAACCCAAGCATGACTCTTTAAAAATTGGTTACAATGCCGTGGCAGATGACGAATTTTGGATTTATGCGCATAAATCGAAAAGGAAATGGCAATGGGCGGCTGACTTTTGCAAGACGACACCAAAGCCAATGGAAATTGTTCGAACTCAAAACATTTCGATACAAAATAAGTCGTCAATTTGATTTTTTTTTTTTTTCCTAAGAACCGGACATCTGGCAGCAACATCTATGAATGGTTGTGGAAGAAAAAAAATCTATTTGTTGTAAAAAAAAAGAAAATTTGAAAAACAAAACAAGCCATTACGAGCTCCTTCAAAGCAGCGCAAAACATTGGATTACTTAAGCCCTGAATTCAAATCGAAATAACGGTTTTATACTTATCTGAAATTTATTTCGGTATGCGAAAAATTTGCTACGGAACACAAGCTGCCCTCCAAGAGAAGAAATGTATAATGAACTGATTGGTTGGCCCTTGATGTAAGTCTTCAACTGATCAATTGCAAAGATTCTATCAAACAATAAAAAATTTACTCAAGGGCTTAAAGAATCTTAAATGAAAACGATCAAAACAAAACGGACCAACGGACTTCTTACATGAGAAATCGAGACCAACGTTGCTTTAACTTGTACCTAGAGTCTGGATTGCTTTACGAGAAGCACGTATTCAATTTGCAGACTAACAAATTAGAGATGCCGTGTGGAAGTTTGCATACAATTTCTTTAAGGACGATCTTAAGAACTCTTACGATTGTAAAAGAAAACCGGTATTGATGTTACTTTAACTTTTATGTATGTATGTCTTGCAATTTGGTTAAAGATAATGTTAGAAAGCTATCCCTGGGCTCTTACAAATCCAAACAGAATTTGTGCGTTTCTCCGTTTTTCGTTCAAACCACTGTCCATATAAACTTCTTGCGGGTAGTACAACTGACGTTTTGAGGTTGTGTACAAGAAGGTCTATTTCTTGGGTGTCACCACAAGAATGAAAGTCCTACCCGAATTGGCAATAATCAATATTAACCAAAATAAATAAGGTCCGTTGAGGGTAGCACAGACCGGGTTAGCGATACTAACACATTTCCTGCCTTACAAATCCAAATTTAGATTTTGGAGAAAAGGTTTGTAAGATGTAAAGGCTATTGTTCTCTTATTGCTTCTATGAACCTATAAAGCGAGTTACTATGTAGAGACAAGGAAACCATTTCAATATTTTATCTTGCATTTCTGTGTAAAATATTCTGAAGAAGAAAGCTATACAGTTTCAAAATGCAAAGAAATGCTACGCTATTGCTTTTAAATGACTGTGAACGGTATGTATGTGCGTGCACATTCATATGAAATTTCCACGGATATAATATTTCCAATTTTCGTTCGAAAAGATTTAAGAAATTCAATATTTCCCTTATTGTAATTTTACAAAGAACAACAACAAGGAAACCATGAAAATAAAGTAATTTTTCTACTCAGCAGGACTCAATGAATGCTCAGTTTTTCATTGTGTTGCACGCACAGGGATTATATACTTTTCTCAACGCACTGCATATGTAGAAAAGCCTAGTTGTACCTAGTTGCCTACCTATCTACCCATCATCGTCATTCGAGCGGAGCAAGACCCTAAGTAATAAACCGCCAAAGAGGTCTTACAGTTAATTTTGTTATTATCATTATTTACGATTACGAATGCATAAAACCGAAATCTATGTCTGTTAAGACTTTTGTTTAAAATGTAAAGTTAATTGTTTAGACTCGCCCCGTGGTGCAATAAAAGAATATATGTTGTAAGGCAAAAAAGGCAAAAAAGGCATGAGCCGTTATTTGTCGTTTGTAAAGTGAAGTAAAATAAAATAAAATAGAAGTCCTTGTCAAAAATAATTATAAACTCTACAACAAAATGAGGCAAAAACCCAAAGGCCTTGAATGTGACTAATGCCTAAAATGCTACATTAGGTGAAAAAAAAAAAAAAAAAAACGTATGTTCAAGAACATTGATTGATTATATGGTTAGTGTAGTGTACCATACAAGAGAGTAAAAGGTCTTTTAAAATTTAAAAAAAAAAAATAAAAAATAAATTTAAAAAAAGCGCTTAGATGTCATTTAAATAATTACTAAGAATTTCTAATTTAATTAACTTCGACGCTGAAAGGCAGCCTTTAAATAACTGTCTGTCTTGGCTGTCATTTAACCTGATTTTTTTGACGGAAAATATAATAACATATTATTTAAAAAAAAAAAAAAAAAAACATTTAAAATTTAAATTGTCATCAGCAGTGTGTGTATGTATGCATGCACACATTATAATCTAAACTCTCGCATACAATGTTTCATATTAAGAATAAATTATTTTCCAACAAATCATCGTTTTACTCGTATCTCGTATCTCGGCGTAACAAGCAAAACGCAATAAGACAACAATCTGTGTGTAATCGCGTTTTACATCGATTCTTGATTTGTTTCGCTTTAACGTTTAGCGTTAGCTTCTGATGTATCTTTTTATTTTTCTTTTTTTCCTTCATTTCAGTTAACATTTAATAAATTTCTAAACACATTTACGTTGCATGAGTTTTTTAAATGCCAGCGCAATGCCATTGGGTTCACTTGTGATTATGTGTTAATTATTTTAACGGTTTTTTTTTTTTTTTTTTTTTTTTTTTTTTTTTGTTCTACTACTTGTTTATATGTCTGTGAATGTCGTCGTTTTTTTCTTTTTTTTTTTTTCTTTTCTTACTCTCTTGGTAATATCTGTGTCAAGTGTTGCTTGGGATGTATGTGTGTAGCAACAATTTATTAAATTGTTACTGCAATTATGTTGCTGGCAATTTGTAGATAACACAGTAAATGCTTTCATGTATATATTTATACATTTTTCTTGCTTTTCTCACTTTTTTCTTTTTTTGTTTTTTTTTTTTTTTTTTTTGCTTTTAAGAAATCTGCTGTAATTCTATTTTTATTGATTTTTATTTTTTATTTATTTTTTTTTTTTGCTTTTTTTTCTTATATCATTTGTTATGCGAAAATTAAATGAATCGCAGCAACAGCAGCAGCAGACAACAGCACAAGTGACATAATTTCCTTTTTTCTACAACGTCTACACAATCGATATATCATAGCTAGTATGCCTAGTAAGTAACTTATATATAGACGTTCATATGCTGTTCTCTTTTTTTTTTTTTGTAACGGCGACGTTCATATGTGGAAACACATGTCTGTTCGTTGAAGTTAACCAAGTATTGGTTGCATTGTAATTCATTTTTACATGAACAGAACAAACGAAAATATTAATATTAATAATAAAATAATATTGCTGTCGGTTGCGCTGATATTGTTGTTTTTGCTATTGCTGCCATTGTTGTTGTTGTTGTTGTTGTTACTGTGTTTTGTTAACTAAACTATAAATGGCAGAAATGTATGTTTAACTTTTTTTCATTTATATATATATATTTTTTTTTAATAATGATAAATCAGTTGCGCTTATTTGTTTGTTGTATTTGCAGTCAGTATTTGTATTCAAAACGAACGAAAAACCTGACTCAAATGACCTTAAGTGGAAGATTAGAATTTCGCTCAAAGTTTATTTGTGTTTCATTTCTCAAGTATTTATTTCATTTTGTATTCAATTATTATGATAGCGATCAATCAAGTTTGGTTGTTAGTTTCATTTTAATTTTTTTTTTTTTTTTTTTTTTTATAAGCTGAGATTATCTCCATGCACTGCACCTTAGCAGTTAGTGTGGTGACTAAGAAATTATTTCATAAGAATTTGCAAAACAACTTATTATAATTTTGCAACTTTTGTCATATTTCGGTTAATTTATATTCAGATTCAAGGAAGTTTTAAGACATTTTCTTAACGAATGGTTAAGCTTCTCGAAAACGTAAAATCTGTCCCGTCAAGTCAATATTTCGTTTCTAAATTCAAGATAGATCGACGACAGACGAATTTAAGTATAACACAATTAAGCGATAATTGTGCTACTCGGAGTTACTCTAACTGCCTTAGTCTTTTATTTTTGTATAATTATATGAAAAGGGAAATCTATGAGCCTTTCTAAGGAGTCTTTGACAGATTTAGTTAAAGATTTACCTTTCGTGTGTGGACAGTTAAAAAAGTTGTCTCTTGACATATATATCTTAAGTTTAATTATTTAGATCGAGCGGAAAATGCAAAACACACGGTTGGAATAGTGTTAAGCGGAACATTGCTATTAGTAGATCCGAGATAATTGAGTACATAAAGTCGGTGATCACATCCATTCCCTGCACTCTGGCTTGCTCTTTCGAATTAACGTATGCCTATGCAAGCAATGTGAAGCAGTTAACTGTTCAGGTAAAAACAATTGAAATTCGGAAAATTGAAGGAGTAAATATTCATCTTAGTAGCACAATACTTCCACGTAGGAAGGGCACAATGCGGGCTTTAACGCCGCCAAGCTACGTTCGAAACTGACTGCTGCAATGTAGAAGTAAAGACGAACACACAAGTTTAAGGACACTATTTTTCAGTTACAGTTTTTGTTGTTGCTATGTACATAATTCTTGTTAAAAAACATAGTTCATGCTTAACCATATAATGTGTAATTAATTTATATTTTAGTAAAAGAATTACGCGAAGTAAAACTAATGGGGAAAGCCAAGAATTTCAGCCCATTACAATGAACAAATCTCTTCCAACTATAACCAGATATTCTTTCACGTTATGACATGAAAAACGGAGCTGTTTTATTGTCTCATAGCTAAATTGTTCCAATCGAACTGACATCTTAAGGGCTAACAATTGTAGAGCATTTCAACAAGAGCAATCATGATACAACAGAACCTTTTCTTGAGCGCAGTTCGGCCGAAAATAAAACGTAGTCCACATCCACAGTCTGAATTTCAAGCTAAAAAGAAAATCCGCTAAACCGATTTTGTATTCCATTCACTATAAAAAGGGCAAAAATGAGCAAAAACCTCTCCAAGCATTTAGTCTTTTCAGTCGGAGAGGTAGCACGACTATTTTTCTTTGATTTTTACAACCCCCCGTGCGAGTGAACCCCATCAGGCCGAATAATTTTCTTTATTCATTTCTGCCAAACCATCAGAGAACGTATTTGAAAACCTATCAGCTTTGAATTATCAAATTTTGCCGTTGAAGTTTAAAAATGATGCGAAATTCAAAACCGCAGATCTTTTTGAGGGACGGTGCTTCTATGCAATCCTAAAGGCTTTCGTTTCGTAGACGGTACAACATCACATGAGGGTAGAAATTCGCAAAGTAACCTATTAGTAATAGTAGTAATAGTAGTAGTAGTAGTATTATTAGTAGTAGTAGTAGTAGTAGTAGTAGTAGTAGTAGTAGTAGTAGTAATAGTAGTAGTAGCTGACACACAGTTGTCTCTATTGTCTCTATTGTAGAAATTCGCAAAGTAACCTATTAGTAATAGTAGTAATAGTGGTAGTAGTAGTAGTAGTAGTAGTAGTAGTAGTAGTAGTAGTAGTAGCTGACACACAGTTGTCTCTTTTCAGAAATTTCAGTTGCAAAACTACCCCTTTAGTAGAAGAATGGAGTTGACCCGTTTTTTTTTTTTTGTTCGACTTTGCATACGTAAAGCGACAGCTCTTCGGAAACCTTCCTATTTTTATAATCAACATAAAGAAGAATAAATTACGTACCCTTAGCTGAGGCTATCTGTTACTAAATTTTAAATAAACGATTATACTAAAATCAATTGGTGACAAGGGACTAAGTTGGTTTTAATTCTTGGCTTGTATCTTCATCGTCTTCATCTTAGCTATAGCACGGTGAAATACAGCAGATGTGGATATGAATCGAGGTAGAGTATCGTGTTCATTGGTATTATTTGCTTTGCGACCGGTTTTCTTGGACTGAAACTCCTAGGATAAGAGAGCCGACTAAGGAACTTTACGTTCGGAAGTTGCATATAAACTTGGATCGCTTTCCAATAACGAAGGGTGCAATTATCATTTTCTTTAAATTATCTTACAAAGCAAATAAGTAGCTAAAGCGAAATAATCGGAACAAAAATCTTTACATTAATTCTCGATTGGAAATACGTTCAATTTCAAATTCAACTTATATATCAACTGTTGCTGACGTTGCAAATAGTTCTTTAAAAGTTCTTTTGTATTTCGTAAAGCTAATGCTATGAATATGTCTCTCATATGGTTGGTTGAAATCTCAAAAAAATGGCTTGCACTTGCGTATTACCAATCAAATCCGCCCAATCAACGGAACCTAGTGATGGGCAATTCTCAAAAAATAAGGAGAGAATATATTAACTACCTACCCAAAAAAACTGTATGCACCGACCGCTTAAACTTTAGCTTTCCTAAATATGCAGTTCTCTACTATGAAAAATCTGTGTGTTATTAATTAAAAATTCTTAATGAAATTACTCAGCAGAAAAATAAAAAAGAACAAGAAAATTATATATATATGAGAAGAAAACAGAAAAAAAATACATATACATATATATTATATATATATATTTCATGAAATGAGCATTTAAAGACCGCCCGCTGTTTAAAACATTTAAAATGTGAATTCAAACAATACAAAAGAACCCCTCTAAACAAAAAAAAGAACATAAATGCATGTGTGGTTGAGTTTATAAACATTTATAATAAAAAACGTATAAATATGATTGAATTTTATAAAAGGAACGTATGGTTTGCACTCTAACAACATTTCAGCTAATTAAAAAGAAGAAATTAATAATAAACCCAAGAGGGAGCTTACACTTTCATTTGTAACGAATTTTCGATACCCGTCACCAAACGGAAAGTTTTCTCAAAAGAGAAGACAATTGAATTAACGATGATAACGATTATGCCAAACAGTGTTAAGCGACAACCTGAGGGCTTATTATACATCGCGGATGTTTTTCGGACAAATTGTCCTTTAGCAAAAATTGCCAGAGTGTTTACACTTAGGTGCAAGCTGCTACGCCAGAAAGGTATCTGAGATACACATGAGTCTGTGAAGAACGAAAAACAAAAGCAAAGGTAGCTACGAATTGCTCGAGCAACAATGCATTTAAAGACCATTAAGATGTTTTAGGCGTTTTTCTATTCAGTATTCAGTATTCAGTATTCAGTTAATGAGTAGACCTAAGTTTAAATTTATTTCCTCCCTTTGAAACTTTAACAAGGAAATGATTTGTGTTCGAACATGCTTCGCTTCTGTCATGGTTGGACGATTCCCGCGAAAAGTGGAGGCTATTTGATATTTGACTGGTATGCTGGCATTCACGATGGGCACACAAACATCTACCACTAAAAGGAGTTCAATTAGTTGGAGAAAGCTGATTACAAAGAGAAGGTTGAAGTTGCGTAAATCGTCACAGAAACGTAGCAACTTGATGCCCCGCTTCGGAGATTATCGCTGAAGATCACCAGATTAACAATAACATTAATACCTTGCGTTCGGTCGGATCGAAGGGACATTCATTAAATATATTTATTTATGTCTAAGTCTTAAGTATACTGTTTATGTAGCTACTGTTCAGTCTTGTCATACAACATTCACAACACAGGGGATTCAAACTTAATATAGGAAAAATGTTGTTACCATTGCACTTAGATTTTGCACAATTGCTGCAGTAATTCAATTAAAACTCGAAGCGCAGTACTTCTATTGTTGAGACGTGTAGCATGACGCCTGCGTTTGATCTATTATTCCAATATACCTGACGCGATGTATATAAAGCCTTCTTGGATCAATATATTGATGTCTTCTCTTTGCGTTGTAGCCATTCAGCAAGGTTAATATAACTCGTTTATATATATAAACCGAAATATTTATTAAAAGAAGCACAAAACACAGCGGGCTGTCAAGTGTATTTTGTATAGACGTACGTACGATTATTTGTGGGTTTATTATGATAATATATACCAAACATGGCATGTGATTTTGTAATGATCAACTGTGTTGTTTCGGTCGAATATGAATATTTATATACGAAATGATAATTTTTATAAATAATAATTTATATATATATATATATATATAAATAAAAAATTCTTAAAATATGTTAAGAACAAAAAAAAAAAAATATGCATAAAACTTGCTGTTGTAATGTAGGCTGCTATACATACGCATGTACGTACATCTTGAATTACTTTTAGTGTTAGGTGAAAAGTGTTTACACTATGTTTCAATCTAAATACCATGCATATGTATGTAACATATACGAGTATATAGTTTAATTCCTATAAGTGTGTTTGAGCAAATCATGTACATATGTGGATATCAAGGGGAGTCGAAATACCTTTTGACATGGTATGACTAGAATATAGAAGCTGTCAAGCAAAAGAACGCGCAACATTAATAAGAAAAAAATAGCAGCTTCTTTCCAAAAACAAAGTCCTTATTACATACAGTGCCCCAAACAATCGTCTGAATATAGCTTTGGTAAATGCATACGTATGCACATTTGTATATACATAAATAAATAAATATCAATGGCTGAAGGTGGTCTCTTTTTAAATTGTATATTTCATTTTAACACACAACACAACATTTCTCATTTTTATTTTTAATTTTCAGAATTTAAATGTCTCTGTAATATATATATATATATATATATATATATATATATATATACGCTTTGAAAACAAAAATATGTTTTTGTTCTGCGTTTTGGTTTTTCCTTTTTTTTAATTTTTCATTTCATCGCGGAGGGATATGTTAATTGTGTTGGCGCATATGTAACTCCAAGTTTTGAAGAAAAAAAGATCAATTTTAAATTTATAACCGATCGATTTACCCATCATATTGACAGCGCAATAGATTTTTGAACGATTCGAACATCCCTTGGTATTAAGTAATCAAAAAGTTATACATGTGAACAAAAAAGCTCGAATCTCCCCATGACAGCACTTGCAAATACGTAAATAAAAATTTTAAAATTTCTAAGGGGAAAAAAATAATAATGGATTTAGGTTGTACCGTCTTTTAAGCAAGCGGTGAAGAGCAAGACCGAGATGTTCTTGAACAAGTTGAACAATTTGGAATCGATTACAAGCAAGGAAACACACGCCTCAAAAAGTCTGATTAAGCGGAACCCGATACGGAGTCTATTAATGTATTAATTCCAATGCTGGTTAAGTGACAACCTCCCTGAAAGTTTGAAGCAACATCAGTTCATATATATTCTCAATAAGAAACATAGTCCTTTACACATCTAATTTTTTCTCCTTCTACTCGTCACTAATTCCTTAACTAATACTATCAAAAAGTGTAATATCGGCTCGTTGGCCAAAGACTTATTGAGTTATTGAAATTATTTACGCCATTCTAATGAGAGTTAAGAAGGAATTAACTAAAATTTTACACCCAATTATAAGATCCGTTTTCTTGGAAGGTAGTGCAAGACAATTTTACATCATTGGGATATGTACGACGATTTTATAATACGATCGATAGCAGTTCTACTTTCAATTACCCCAAATGCAGCTTTGAGTAAATGGACTCGAACCACTTTCAAGTTAATGACATTAGTAATTTCCCTTAAATTAACAAAATGATGAATTTATTAAGGGACTTTTTCTTTAAGGATTGTAAGAGAAAAGCTTTTGTGTATTAAATAACAATCACGTTACGGTTTTGGTAAAAATGGACACAACCCATCTAAAGAAAAAGAAAAGGCTCATGTAACAAATTCTATCCAGTTGTACTTATAGGCAGCTCCAAGCCTAAACATAAAGAAAGAGAGAGAAAGAAAGAATAGTTGGCCTTTTACAAAAAAACAGGAGAGGACTTTCTCAAGCTTTCTTCCAAACTTAATGTTTTCACACATTTAGCTATAAGATATACTAAGAAATACTGAATCCTCAAGAGAAAAAAAAAATCATGTATAATTTCCATTAATTATCGAATCAAATATTAAACCTAAAACTATTATTAGTCCAAATGTACGAAAGACTATCGTTAGCATATCTTTTTTAGCAATAAAAAGTATCAAATCATTCGGCTTAAGCCGAATACAATCCGTTTTTGTTTTCAGAGTAGCATTTTTTTTCTTTTCTTTTAAATTTTCTTTTTTTCCCAGTATTTTTCGATTTTGTATTATAACAATATATTTTGAAGGCAGAAACAAAGAAAACAAAAATAAAAAAAAATCAGCCTTAAGAAGATAAACGTAAATGAAATTTTGGAAGGAAAGGCAAATCGAACAAAAAAAAAAAAGCAATCAAGTAAGAAAACAAAAACTCATCTCCCGCTGTGCTAAAGTGATTTCATTGACTGTCTGCAGACAGCGCAACAGACGTACCGATCAACAGGCAGGCTGGCAAACGGACTATCGAACAGCTCTCGGCTACACGCTCAGATAGATAGACAGTCAGTGTGCTTAATTTTTTTTTTTTTTGTTTTTTTTTTCGAATTTTATTATTAATTTGTATTTCATTAAAATACGTTTTGATGGAGATTTAAATATAAATAATAATATTAAATATTTTATATCGAAACTTGAAAAAAAGTCTACTCAATTCTCTCTCTTTCGTAACTGTACCGAATTACAGACTTATCGAAGTAAATATATATACGTCTTTATATTTATAGTATATAGGTATGTATGCGCGTATGATGTGTACGTTATAGCTGACGCCATTTTAATTGTCTTAAGTAATTGCCACACCACCCATAACACACTTCCCAACAACATTTCTTTTATTTTTTAATATTCGTTTTTTTTTTTTTGTTTTTTAACTCAGAGTATTGACGCCTATACATATATATATGTATATATGTATGTTTGTATGTTTGTTTTTTTCGTATGCTTTTGTATTTAAACAAAACAATTGCAGACACAATTTCTTTTCTTGCGCTTCTAGTAATGATCCATTTACGTTTTTTTTTTTTTTTTGATGATGATGTTTTCTTTCCGTTTGTTTTTGTTTTCTTTTTCATCTTCTTCTTCTTTGTTTTTTGCGTGTGCATTTTCTATTAAAATAACATACAATCAATCGATCGATCGTTGAATAGATCTATTTTATCAATAACAATAACAAAAAGCATAACAAACGTGTCTTATGGTCTTATTGCAAACAAGGGAGATAGAAATGTAATCTAAAAAATATTAAGCTTTTATGAAATCAAATGCATGACAATCCCTTTCATCCATTCATTCAGTTGCTTGCTTATCTATATGTAATCACACAACCCGAGCCAATGTCAATGCTTTTCATCATTGGGCGCAATATTTTTTAGTTCGTACATATGTATATACATACATATATATGAAATTTCAAGAATCTCTTTTCAATGTGGTCATGCGTATAATTTTGATCGATCATTGTTGATGCTACAGTTAGAACAACTACACCGTATTATTATGAGCATGTATCTGTTTATATTATCCGTCGATTTTTGTCGGTTGCTTCTTTTTTTGTTGCATCGCAAGAGGTTAAATCATGTGCAATATGCAAGTGTTTAAATTGCGTGCTAGAATTTTATGTACATATAATGCTTACACACACACACACGTACGTGCACATATGCGTGTTAAAATAGATTTCTCTTTCATTTAAAATTAACACGATATAGATACATACATACATAACATATATACAACAATTAGAAGAGTTGTTTTCATTATAGTCACACACACACACACACGCATTCGTTAAAGTGGAAAAAAAATTCATCATGAATTGAAAAGATTGTCTTTTTATTTATTTTTTCTTTTTCAATAGCAAATTATTTATTAGATCATTAAATAAGAAATAGCGATGAGTCGCTCCTCAAAGACAATCCACTAAATATAAAACGTGAGTAAGAAAATTCTTTTAGAATGAATGCAAACTTCGATATCAGCTTTTTTACGAGAAAACTAGACAAGCAGCAAACCTTTCATTAGTTAAAAAATTTTTTCTTCCTTTATATTTCAACGACTTTCGTTTCATACTAAGTTGGAAAGGAAGACAGATCCGATTGGCACGCATCCCTTCTGTAAACAGTCAGCCAGAGTTCCAATTTGTGAATAGTGTTCTGGGGAAAATTATATAGAATTAATAGAAAACAGCACTTTGCTCATAGCCGCCGTTTTTTAATCGGCGAAAGCACTGATCTATGCAGCAAAAAATGTTTAAATATTTTCCTTGGTTTTTTAAAGGATCAGATCAGGATGAGGGCCATGTCACTAAGTTAAAGCAAAATAATATAAATTATGAAAATTGAAAACTTGTGTAGCAAATTATGTAAAAGGCCATCAAACTTCTATAGTTACTTCTTCTTCTTCTTCTTTCACAAGTACAAGATTTTCGATGAAAACCAAAGCTGGATGTTGCTTTTCGTCTGTGTTACCGAAAGAATATCGGACTCAATTTTCTTCTGCAGGAAATTATTATTACTATTAACTGAACGATCTCATTGGTAAGAATTGATAACTAACGGTTATCTTTGCATTGCATCTGTACCAACTTATAGAATCTTATTAAATACAAGTGTTTAAAGTTAAAGGCAGCAAGGGAGCAAGCACATCACGCTTTGAATTAAGCATAGATCGTGGTGTTTCGATAGCCTGTCTCGTCGTCTTCAAGCCAAGCGTACGGGACTCTCTACACCTTACCGATTGCATAGAGAAGCCAACTATAGCCAATCTAGTTAAAAGTTCATGAATTTCTGTAATTTTTCTCTTTTTTCGTTCATGTATGTTTTTTTTTGTACATCCTTAATACAATTTTGCATTACGGTTCTTGTTTTCAAACCATCTAAGCCAGACATTTTATTAAAATTATTAGATAACTCCTTTTAACGAAAAACATAAGTGCGTGACTCACGTTAAGCATATTAGTGAGCAGGGAGTTAACGCGGTTAGATAAGGTCTTATGTCAGAAAAGGCGACACATAAGCGATTGACAACAAACTGTTAAAAAAATTATTTGAAAATGCAATATCTACTCAAGATATCTTCCTCTAATTGAAAAAATTTAAAAAAATCCGGAATTAATATAAGTAGTACCTACACAACGCTTATTTTTTATGGTTATTTCCAAGCAATTCAGTTACCGTTATATTAAAAAAAAAAAAAAAGAAGAAAAAACGAAGATGACCTTGCAAGTAGCGAGAAAGATATCTCCACAGGCATAGCTTTGTCGACGAAACTGTCAAAATGTACGAAAAAATTGAATGTTTTCTGAGCTAAGAGTTCTGCGAAATCTATGAAAATGGGCCACTTTATGATTCTTCTCTATCTGCTATCTGCTGCTTAATTACTGTAATAAACTGCTTACGATACTTTTCCTGATATACGAAATATTAAAATAATTTCGACGTAAGGCAAAGGCAATTTTATTTGATGCGAGAAATTTCTTGAAAAAAAAAAGAAAAATTAATTTCATTGACCATTTAGCGCATGTACGTAAAAAATTGCTTTCTTTTCATTATTATTTTTCATCTAAACAATTAAAATTCATCAACTCGAAATTCTTTCACTAATTTCTCCCAATTGAAGGAAAGTATATATATATATATATCTATAAATGCAAACTAACACAAATAAAATTTTGCTCTTATAGCGTATTACAGAATATTTACATAATATGTATATAAATATAGGTTAGGGGGCTTCACAGAACAATTCATCTCTCAACAACACAGTTCGATCCCTTCTGTTCACTCACTCCTCTAAAAAAAAATATTTTTTTTCTTCGTCACTTAAAAATATAAATGAAAAGTGCGTAAATAAAATAAAGGTAAAATGGAATTTTCATATATTGTTATAGAAGTTGAAAAGTACGTTAATACGAGAGACATGTACCAAAATTTTCGAAAAATGTGAACCCCCTGACTACTGATGTACAAAAAAAAAAAAAAAAAAAAATAATTGTTGCTTTTTTCTTTCTTTTTTAATAGAACCTCTCATATATACATTTAGTGTGATCAACTTTTACGGCGCCTTGCATACAATTTAAATGTCAAATGCATAACAAATGCACAAAAGAAGAAGAAGAAGAAGCGGAGTACCAAAGAAATAAAAAGAAAAAGAGAGAAAAAAAAAAAGTGAATTAAAATTGCGAGAAACCATTTAAATGCATAACACAGCTAATAGATTCGCAAACATGCCTACATACAAACAGACATACATATACTCAGTTTGTCGTATGTCATGAATATATATAAGTTTTTCGTTTTAAGCCCAAAGTGTGACAATTATCACGAAGTCAAATATAAATTAGTATCTTAGACTGCTTGTGAGTGCGACTGACTTTATTGTATACAAAACAGAAAGACATTTCATGCCTAACAAAATGATATAATTAAGACATACATTAAATAAAAGTGCTGGAAATATGAATTCAAAGAAATTAAAGGCTTACACCGATTCTATTACGATACTCATCTACTTTATGACTTTTTCAAAAATTTATTATTTTTTCTAGAACTCGTTGTAAGTATGTGTGGGTATTTTAAACGATAATCTCGTGTAAACGTTTTGAAAGCATTTAAGTACTACTTGTATTGAGAATAGGTAAGAAGGGATTGAAACATGTTTCGTGGATTATATCTAGCTTTACTTGAACTTTAAAGGCATTTCAATCCAAAGTTCAATATGTTTTCAAAAAAAAAAAACGAAAACAAAATCCAAAAATCGATTATTTTTGAATTTTCCCTAAAATTGATTTTTCTATATTTTATTATCTTTTTCATAGGTACTTGTGCTTGTCATGGGCTGACGTCAATTTTCCAATCAAAAATACATACGGATTTGTTTAGCTATATTTCATAATAGGTATGCAAGCTCGCTACGCTACCAGCTGATGATCTTTCTCTTATGTAAATTAAAACGTATTATCGGTGTTACATGCATTTATTGCACGGACAGTTGCGGGGATATACGCTTCAAAGGGTTTGCTATGTAAGCCTAAAAGTAATTTCATAAGAGAAGAGAACTGAGCAACATTTGCTTGGATTCCTTTTGCTTTTATTTCTAATGAAGTGAATTCTGGGCAACCAAACATAAATGTCACATTATTAGTAACTGAATAATTTTGCATCCACCAAGCGTCGTACTACACTAAATAAACTCTCCCTTGTAGACAAAGTGACAAACTGTGTACCTAATTTAATCAAAATGTTTCAAAAATTGCCGTCTATACGTTGAACCCAAAAGTACACGGGCAGACGTTAGGCGGATAGAGGAGCAGACGGGCAGGTAAACATAGATCGGTTCACAAAGTGATCGATCACAAAGTATCGATCGGTATTCTACAAGGTGGATGTATCTAAAGTCCTTCTGAATGTTGCCTACAGTCGAACGAACTTACACCACCCTTGCACCGCAAGTGGTAGGGTAGGGTATAAAAAATTGTTGGTGAAGATAAAGTAAATAAAATTCTAATTCCTCTTCTTGCCACCGCTTAAAATAGTATCATGAATGAAAGCATTCAGTTTGCTTTAGAGCTCTAACTATTACCGGACGATGCTGTCTCAAGATGGAAATACAATACATATGCTTGCGATCAAGTTAACTCGTGACCATCAAAGTTCCGTTTTGACACTCATAGCGTACGCTTGTCTGCTGAAACATAAGAACTTTAGAGACTTTTTTGAATAATTTTTGTTTATTAAAATTATTTTCGTTGACGCGTGTAATTAAGAAAAATATATAATCGTATAAAAACAAAACGTAAAGCTAATCTATATAAACGTAAAATTTTCAGCTAACGTTTAAGGATATAGAAAATCACATATTTTCAGGGGTAGCCGGGCAGTAAACGAAGGCAGCATCGAACGTCACGGTTTTTAAAAATGCATTTACGTTAAAAAAAACAAAATGAAAAAGATTATTTTTCTCATTTTTCTTCATCATATCCATATGTACATACTTATGCATACATATACGAAGCGTTCATATAAACACAATATTTTTATTTTTTTTTACTTCGTAAAGCTTCATTATCCGCAAAGTGTAGAAAATTAACAAAACCATTTGGCTTAAGATCTAATGACCTGATTACTTAATTGAACAGCCGACAAAAAAGCTAAAAAGAGCACTAGCAGCAACAACAAGAAAAACAACAGGCAGCAATCAACAATTTCTGTACGAAAAGTATGCAGCGCCCAGACAGACTTTACAGATACATATATAGGTATAGTATGCAAGCAACATCGGGGCATTCTTAGCTCAATAAACAGACACAGATTTTTTATTCTCTCAATAGTATTTCGTTAAAATATTGTCTGAATGGTTCAAATAGAAACAAATAAACATAAATAAAAAAAAAATAAAAAAAAAAAATTTAAATGATTTTTTTTTTTTTTTTAAGAAATTATTCACATGAATTGAATTTGAATTCTCAAATTGTCCACTAAACAGAATATAGATTTGTTTATATCATTCCTATGTACGTCTATATGTCTACACATTTCGTTTAAAGGCTTTCGCAATTAGCTTTTTATAAATTTAGATTGTTATTGCCATGAAACTTATAAGGAAAATATAAGTTTCGACACATTTTTTTCGAAAATAACGAGTCATACATAAATAAAGCAAACCTTTCGTTACATTTTAAAATCAAATTTTAAGACCAACTTGCAGTTATCCTTGACCTAAGCACAAAAATCAAAATATCTGCAGAGGTCTAAAAACGCACATATTATGATGAAAAATATTTTTCTCTTTTTTCGTCAAGGGTTAAGAGAAGAAAGAAAGGGCCCTTTTCATGTGATGCCCTAGATGATGCCATTATATTATATCCTACGCCACTCCCGCCAACGCTATTCTTCATTTACTTTCATGACAGAACAACAAACTTTGTACCTTCTTTCCACGGAAAGGCACAGTTTTTATGGGACCCGTGAACTGATTAGGTCAAAACTAACTAATTTTCTTGTCTTCTTAGCCATCTTGTCATCTTATTATTATTATTTACCTGCTTTCGTCGAGGAATATTAAAAATAATTATTACTATTTAAGGGCTTATTTCAGAAGAGAGCTTTTGTGCGGGCAGGGGTGCAAAAAATTGAAAGTTGCACTCGATATTCATGTCAAGTTATTGGTTCGGAGTAATTTTTCATTTTACAAAATATTCAAAATTACACATTTTTTGGTACATAAAGGCTTATCTTTCCTGGAGACGGGTACATGAGGAGGAGTTCAGAAAACTACTTCATCTTTTCCGAATTACTTAGAATTTTTTTTCAGAATCACATTACTACAAAATGGATTGATCTTCTCCACTTTCTTGGGCCAAACACGCCACTGACCAAATGTCGGCAAAATATTTCAAAATTGCGAGCTCTAAAGTGAACACAGCCATACTTGGGCAAGTAGCCACAAAGCCAGCGGGTCAGCTAGGATTCAATCGATCAGAAAATGTTTCTAAATTGCTGGGTATAATAAAAGGTCTTTCTGGGTGCTACAAACTCATCATACTCTGTATTTCAGTAAAAACAGGGATTAAACGGATTAGAAACTATGCTATGCCCTTTTTATAT
>CCAG010008558.1:0-29568 GCA_001077435.1 Glossina morsitans morsitans | reverse complement strand
AAGGATCATCAAGCTCTTTGGACCACCTCTTTATAAAATCAAGCGCGGACCTAGCTTTGCTTAAGGAAAGCTCAATATGCAAGTTAAAACATAAGCTATGATCAAATAGAACGCCTAAATCTGTGATGAATCGAAGTCCTCCAACTTATGCGAATCAATGAAATACTGAGTAACGAATGACTTTCTTCTTGAGAGAGAAAGCTTCTTACATTTATTTAGATTTAGTTTCAGAAGATTCAAGGGCACCATTCAACCAAATTATTTAGGTCAATTTGAAGCTGATGTGATTGCGATTCTATGGAAAAGGAAGAAAACAGTTTCACATCATCAGCATACATTAAGATCTGGCTGGATTTAATCACCGAAGGCAAATCATTAATGTATAGATTAAATAAAATGGGTCTTAAGTGGCTCCCTTGAGGTACGCCTGACGTAACGGGGAATTCATAGGAGGTGGTGAAGTTAAACAAAACCCTGAATGACCTGTTATGCAGATAAGAGCTTATCCATTTCACTAAATGGGAAGGGAAGCCAGAGGCTTGGAGTTTAAAGATAAGTAATTTATGGTTAACCATATCGAACGCTCTGCTAAAATCAGTGTTTACGACATCAGTGCGGGAACCAGTAGAAAAAGCTTTCAAAACAAGTAAACTCTAGGCGATTGGTGACCGTGGATCTTCCTTTTCGAAAGCCATGTTGGAATGGAGATAGATATGATTTGATGGCAAAGGCCAGATGCTGAGTCACAATTCTCTCGAATAGTTTAGGCAAGACAGTCAACTTGGCAATGCCTCTACAGTTCTCAACAAGTTGTCTACTCCCACTTTTGTGAATAGGAATAAGAAAACTACTCTTCCAACACAAAGGGAAAACACCTAAGTTCAGGTACTGATTAAAAATCTTTGAAATAGCTCGACAGCGAATGATTTAAGTATACATGATGGAATTCCATCAGGTCCAGGCGCACAACTGTATTTTACAGAACTCAACCCTTTAAAAACGTCATCTTCAGAAATAACCAAATTAGGTATTGAAATCAAGTTAGTTATAGGATATGGGTAGCTTGCTGATAAATCGAAACTAGCAGTCGAAAAGTTTCGTCAGAGATACTCAGCAAACAGATTTGAGATTTCAAAATCTATTACTATAGCAGTTCTTTTTCGTTTTCACACAAAGTTTGCAACATTGTTTGACTTTTAACAACTCACCCAGCACAATTACACACATACACACACACACAATTACACTTAACATACCGGCTACTGTTATTACAGCCATTCTTTTTTTTGTCGCATTTTATGTATATTTCTGACCAAAATTACGACAGTTTATTATCTGGACATATAAAACACAAATCTATTGGCTTAGTCCATCTGCACAAAACAAAAAAAAAAATCTATTATTGCTGAGAAAGTAGAAGAACTCTTATCGTCCGGAAGTAATTTATATTTATGTGTTGGAAAACTCCGCGTATCTGTTCTTTTCCTAACTCTTCACCTCTGTCCAACATAATATATTATATATCTTTATTTAACCCAATTAGCGAACGGCTCACTGACAATTGGTCTACTACTTATAGAGAACGCTCATAATTATATGAAAGTTCAGCCTCTTTTTAGTGCAAGCTTACATACATACGTCAAGCAATAAATGGATAAAAACTCCTTCAATTACTTATTGTAACAAATAAGAAGATTTTTAAATTAAAAATAAAATTACATACTAACAATGTGGCCTTTAAGATTTTCTAAATTCAAAAGTTTATCTTATTTTAATAAAATAGAAACTAAGGGAAAAATGTGGAAAAGATTACCTGGAAGTCGTGAGGAGACGTTACGAAGCAATATTTCGCTATAAAAATATTATATCTGATTCCTCTATAATATAAAGGTTTTGATTGTACACGAAAGCTGCTAATGAAGATGTATAGCGATAAAGGCCTACCGCTCAGCTACGATTCCTGAGAGTTATTACTACGGAGCCAAACATTTTGCAATGCCGCAGATGTAACAGACGTTGCCGCCATTCATTTTTACATCTCCCATCTGAAAATACAAAAAGTTTAAGATAAATTCCTATATATGTTCAAAAGGTGTTGAGCGCCCACCTTAACTTTTCACACTTTACTCTACCAGCTCCGTACGACTATGAAGCATTATTTAATTCACTTATTTTAATTTAACAGAATTTCGACGTACATTTTCTTTCTATCAGCTTTCTCAGAAAATTTCTAATGTTTTACGTTTAATAGTTTATTCTATGAGTTGCGAAGTCATACTCCACCGCATGGCATAGATCATATTATTGAACTAAGTTACGAATGGAAGCTATCTTTGGAGTCGCATGCCAATTACTCTAGCCACTAATCGTCCATGTAAACAATGTTTTATATATTGTTATTAACGCACTGAGCTTAGCTGCCTGTTTCGTTAGGAAACTAACCGCATCGTTATTTTGGGAAAAAGAGTTATGTCGACTAGCCCGAAAACACGACGGCGACAACGCAAAACTGATTAAATTTTATACTTCGTTGCTTTAACAACTTAGTTTAAATATATAAATGTTTAGGAAAAATTTCAAATGTTTTTGCCCAAAATGTAAAATTGGCAGAGCGTCTGACAAGGAGAGAGAAGTTTTTAAACATCCAGAGCGAATTTTTTAAATAAGTGAAACGCAACAGAATTGAAACTACTAAAATTTATGTTCTTTGAGTAGTAAGACAATTAACATTTAATTTTTTTTATAAGAATTCCAGTAATATCACAAAGCCGTTCATATGGCAATAGTAAGTAATGCCATGTTCAACAGCTCCTTTTGACCTGCACAATTTACACCAACTTCATGTCATTTATTAAATAGAACAGACTATGCCAAATGCGATATTTTTACGGAAGTTTGGATAAGGCGTTACAGAGTTTGTGCGACGTAATTTTCATAAAGGGAGGCGTTGTCATTAATTCACATATGAACGAAATGTCCGAAAGCAATCACTTGTTTTACTTTCTTATTTTATATTATTTTCACAAGATTTTTATAATTTGGCGTATCTTAAGATTCTATCTATTTTTCGAATTATCGTAAAATGAGGTAAACACAAGTGCTAGTTTATGGTACAAATTATGTATGGGGTTAACTAGGTTCCATTTTTGAATTTCGACATTTTAGCGTTATGTATACACAAAAGATGCAAGAAACGTTCTCTAAAAATCGTCAAAAATAGATGACGCTTCTTGTTATTATTGGTTGCAGCTGTGCAATAACAGTACATACTTATGTTCTATATTAACGCTTTGTAGTGATATAAAGATGCAGGAAGCGGGGTCATTTTATGTTTCGAAAAGTTTTGCGCTACATTATATTGCTTGGATTTCGATTAAAGGCGTCTTACGTTATTTGATTGATAATACGCTCGAATTGCTCAAATTCCTCTACGCCGATTACCTTTTTTATTATATTTCGGCAAATTCTTGTTTAAAGTTATATTATTAGATTATAGATTTTAGAGTTGACGTTAAAGTTGTAAAATTGTAACATTAAGCGCAGTGCTCAGGTCTATTCAATCTTATTTAAACACTTATTCGCTTTTGATAAAACGATATATTAACATGATTTGTCAAAAAAAGTACAAATCTAGTAGAAACAAAAGCCAACGTTCTTGAAAAGGGAGATTTTCTTACAACAGCCATTTATTTCACTTTAAAATGAACATAACAAATTTTTTGTACAATCTCAAGCTTTAATAGCAATCAGCAAATATCGCTTCATTCTCTTGTCGAATAACAACGAGGATATCATCCACTAGCGATGAAAAACTTTCCATTTCTGTAAACCAATTTTGATGGCTCTTTACCATCTGATTTAAGTCCATTTGTTTGATAGAATCGATGAACTGTTTAGGACCTATGTTAGTATAGTTCTTATACAGTTGTTCATCTATTGACGAGCGTGGTACGTTAGGAATATTGCCATTGTTCAGTTGCAATTGCTTTTCATAAGAAGCGGCCAATAAATTAATATCCTGAGAAATTAAAATTGCCTCAATTATTTCTTCTGATTGCTGATTATTAAGAACACTTGTTTCAGTATCCAATGTAACTGGTGGGATTGATTCATCTACAACTGCAGATTTGTATTCGTTTGAGTTTTGGTGACCGTTTTTATCCATATCATCTATTATAGATTCATAATCGTAATTTTTTAATTGCTGAAATAAGCGATGGACCATACCTACGACTGCTTTTAACACTTCCTTCTCATATTCTTCCTTTAAGCATTTTAAAATCACACCCAAACAACCACGCTGTGAAAGCTCTTGAAATACTTTGATTATTCTGAGGTTGATTTCTTTCTCAGTTAAAGTGACAATTTTTTTGTTATCTTTAGAGAAAGTAACCGTTGGGAAAGTGCCATCAATCATACCTTGATTAGTGAATTGTTCTTCAAATTCCAACTCCCAGAAATGTAAAGCTTCTACTTTTACTTCCCAGTCCAAATCGCTTAATATACAGTAACTAATAACTGAATATAAAGGATTTAAATATTTGGATGGAATCTTGTGATGTTCATATAAAACAGTTAATACTTTAACAGATTCTTTGCGCACTAAACCTTCACTTTCATTCGATAAAATAAAGAATAAATAATCCTATGGATTAAATTAATTAGTTAAAGAAATTACATCTTACATAAATCAAAACTCACAATTAATTCGTGACCATTTAAATTATTCTCCCATATTACGTTAATTACAACCATTTTGGACAAGCATTTTAAAGCCGAAGCTCTGACATACGTTTCACTGTCGTTACGCAGCATATCAGACACTATCGAGCACAATTTAAAGTCATGTAAAAACTGTTGAAAGGCCGGGAATTCTGAAAAGAAAATGAAAGAAGTTATTCATAATTTTTAAAAATAAGGAGAAGACTCACTTACTGCATCTTGATATATCTGCAATGGATGTAGTTAATTCCAAGGCACTATCTCTTACTTCCCAAGACAAATCGTGCAAACGTTTCACTATTATAGGCCCAAGACATAATAAACCGGATCCTTGTAGATTATCGAGCAACAAAGCCATATTTGGTGAAAGGAAATATTCTATAGACAATTGTATCAATTTCAAAGCTTGTACAGCTAACTATTGGAAAAAATGCTTTGAATGAATAAATGCAAATGGGGGAATATTCTAATTTATTTCAGTTTTCTCTTACATTATCCGTGAGATTGGGATTTTCCAAAACAGAAGCCACTATATTCACAATACATGTTGTATCGATGGATTCATTCCAATTAATGCGATATCTTTTTATAAGAGTTTGTAAGCCGATTAGAGTCGCATAAAGGACATGTGGAATGGCTATTCCGTATTCCGTGCTCAACCACAATTTTAAACATACACCCATTTCACCCGAGCGTATCGCTTGTGAATTATCGACAAATTCTTTTAAAGCATAAATCATTGCTTGGAATACTAATACGGCTTGTTCACGTTCCAACATATTTTCCATACTTAATATACCATGTATGGATTTATAAGCCATATCAGCTACCATGCTCAAAGACGATTCCCCAGATGTGTAGATAAGATCTCGAAAAGCGTAGCATATGCGTAAGGTATGCTCACAGTTAACTTTGAATAGCCGTATCAGATAATCTTCAAATAATTCCGCATCGTAGAATAAACGCTTACGCAATATGAATAGCAACGGCATTAAATAAAATGTTATTAACAGATTTTCGAAACGTACTCGCTCATGTTCGATTTGAATTTCTGTCGGAGCCCGGGAAGCCAACTTTTTCCACAGTTTATGATTTAGTTCAACCAATTTAACGAAATTTAATAATTTCTGCCGCGAAATACAGAATTTCATGCCATTTAGAAAGTTGACTCCAAAACGTGAAAACTTTTCCGATTCTATACAACCACGACCAGGCTGCCATTGATCCTGCACTAACATGGCAAAATTATAGCTGGTTACAGTGTGTAAAATCTTTTGGAGAAAACCGGGATCCTGAGTCATTTCCACCAATTTCCAAACGGCTAATTCTATATTATGATGCCTTTGACATAGACGAGCCAAATTAGTTTTCTCTTCCATTTCCAGCGTTTGTTCGAAAATGTAGGACAATAAATCTAATGTGGATGAGACTTTATGTTGTGTCTCCAAATCATCAACATTAATCATAATACGGTCCGAGCCTTCTTGATAAACATTATCATGCAGCGGCTTAATAATTTCGTCTAACATTTCTAAGACAACATTTTCATCTTTTGCCTTAACCGAGAACTTGTAAAGCAATTCGCATAAAAGTTTTCGCGCATCACGCACCACGTAAAGAGTATGATCACAATTGCAAAGTTTAATCAAATAAAGCCAAGCTTTCTGTAAACGTATGTAAGCGAAGCCCAAGCTTATACGGGATATAGAGGTTAAAATCCGTATATAACCTAACTTAATGGAAGGAGTGAAGCGTTCGTTATGCATGGCAAGTAAGGCGAGTAACCTAAAAAGTAGTTTACAATCTTTATTATAACAATGTTTTTCGTCTAACTGCTTAAAGAAACATATTTGTATATTGAAAAATTATTAAACAATCGCTCCCGTCGCTCCTTTTTTGTGTAAGAAACTGTCTTTTTTTCAATGTAGAAATATGTATAAATTTGCGCTGTAAAGAGACTATATGTTCCTCCTTTTATATAATACTGTGATACGCGTTAAATTTCAATATGCGCCGTGCCACGAATACAGAATCAGCAGATATCTTTGCTTAGATTTTCTTTCAAAAATTCTCGGAAAATCTTCTTACCTATCAGTTATTCTTTTCTCTCTCATCGTTATAATAAGCCATTCATTTTGTAACATTATGCTACAAATATTTAACATAAAGGCTATCACTTTAGGATGAACATTTTCATAATCACCCTCCAGTAACACGATGCATTTATCCACCCATTCTAAGACAAAGGAATGTTGTAATATATAATAATTTTCTGGAAATGCAAAACGTTATTAATTCCAGGACCTATTTGCATAAGATGAACTTGCCTTTATCCGATAATTTGGTTACAAGTTTTTCAAAGTAAACATTGCTGTTGTTGCTGGAAAACTTCTTGTGTAAAAATTTCTCGAAAATCACTCGTAAACATTCTATTGTTTGTTGTTGTGGTATTAAATCCATTATAAATAATTAAAAAAATAAAAAACCATACAATTTAATAAATATTCAATATTTGCGCAAAAATAATTTCAATTATCAGCAATTGTAGTATGCCGTGTAAATTAGTGCATGTTGTGTGCCAACATTTCTCCAGATGTGAATTTGCTAAACAACTCTGTGTTTGTTAAAAATATTATTTCACCAAGTTCAAAAGCATATTGACGTTGGATTGTTGTTGCATGCAATTATGCAAACAAGTATAAATAGAAGAAAATTGAAACGAATAAAAAGTTTCATAATAAAATTTAAGTCTTCCATAAGTGTTTCGGAGACATCACAGAGCTATATGTGCTGTCCGTTTGTTTATCACCATGTTTTACGACTAATAACAATTCCACGCAGATGAAAATGGTTATTAAAATACAAAAGACGACGCCAAAGGCGGTTTTATGGACAGGACATTAGAATGCCCATTCAATGTGAATTAGAAACTCATAAACGGTTAGGGAACTCATAAACTGTCAAGAACAATGACTACAGTAATGGCCGACTTAGATATCTACTATACGTCTAGTGAATATGAATCGATAAATTTAAACTTTTATGTCCCCAAAGCCCTGTTCCATTTTCATTTATTCTTTATATAATATATAAAAACATATAAAATAAAACTGCGGCTTATGAACCATTTTGTTTGAAAGTCATAAACTACCACCTATTATAGAGTGAGCCGATATTCAGGTGATAGGGATTCACTTTAGGAATGAAAGCGTTATTTCCGGGTACAGAAGTGACTTGTTTTACAAAAGCACAGAATGGCAAAGTTCCATTCAGAAATGGAAACAAATTGTCGCTTCTTTTTCATGATTTTTTGGCTCACAGGCTTGTGAATTTCATTCTGATGAAAAATTTTAAGTTGCGAAAACATTCTTAGTCATCGTGAGGATAATTAAGGAAAGGTTCAATGAGGAAAACCGAAGGTGAGGAGATTAATAATATTTTCCAGACTATCTTCCACTTAATTTTCATTGGTCGATAAAAGATAATTTGAAAGGAAAATTTAATAATTCTAATAAAGAATTATAAAAATATATAGGCGAAAATTGTATGGGAATAGGGGAATTTGCAATAGTTAATAAAAAATTGTTTACAGTATATTTACTATGATAATTCCCATCAGTTGGCCATCAGTTGATATTCTGCTTATATATCCTATTAGAAGCAAGTCACCATTACTTAAATTCATCGTAACATCTTTAATTCGTTTTTCCATTAAATATTCGCCAATTGTTGTTAATCCTTTCGCCAGCAGACTCAGCTAAGGCGTAATGACTTGGTTTTCCCCTTCTTTAAATTCTATTGCACCAACATAAATCCTGTAGGAAGGAGAACACACTACAGAGGCGTATTTCAATGTTTCACAATTCACCTCTCCAAACGTACGTGTAACTTTTTTATGACATACGATCAACAAAGGGAATATTGAAAATATTGTGTACATTTATGCGAAATTTAATGTTACATTCTACTTTCGAATTCACTTGGCCGGATTAAACTGTCCTTTTCTTTTGCTAGATATAACTTGCGTTAATTTTCGTTGACAATTGCATTATTCGCTCTTCATTTTGCAATTTTTTGTCTATATTTTTTATTAAAAATGCTTATAATTTTTTTCGATATGGAATGAGATTTATATTATTGTACTTCATTTCGTCTAGTCAAAAATTTTATATAATTTTGTCTTTATTTACATTTTCATGGTTTTGTTATTGATAGCACCATATGATTTATTTGTAAACAAACACAAATCAAATTCGCCCCCTAGATTTCCTTCATTTTTTCGAAATAAATTTCGAACGACAAAAGCCATACATAATTCACAAAGTCCAAGTGAGAGCTAGGTAGTGCCATAATTTATGAATTCCCAAAAATTCTCGTAAAAAGTTGGAAAAATTGAAGTCTCCCAAATCCCGACAATAGGAATGACGCATCGTTGTCAGCCCCCTTATTGTTAAACCTTAAAAGTGTAAGCAAACTTAACGAAACTAAATCACGTAAAAACAAGTAAGCACATTATAGTTGTGCAGAGTCTACTGTTGAACGCCCTACACCAATTCGACTAATACATCTGCCGTCCTATAGTTATACATTATTTTCATGCAGAGGCATACCTTTTATGAAAGTTTGCATGTTGGAGGAATCCCTATACGCGAATCCAAAAAATAGACGTACGAGGTCCAAATTTTGCAAGGTTAGTTTCTATGTCAATTTGCTGTTATGAATTAACTTTCATGAAATATTGAAAAAAGGGGTATTACTACATAAAGACGTAGTTTCCGTAGTAACGGTCATATGAGAGAGAGTTCAAAAAATTGCTCCAGCCGATCCAAATTTTTCATATCAATTTAGAAAGTCCAAACAGAAATTTTGAAAATTGCAATTTTTTCCATATATCGACATTTCAAAATAGAGTGTTATATGGAGAGTGGCCGAAAAAGTGGTCCAAACAATTTTCAATAGCTTTCGTTTTTGGATCAAAGCACGTCAGCGTACTAAATTTCATCAAAATTTACATGCACAGATATCAGAGGGAGAGACAGGCTTAGATTCAGAATCATTTTCTGAGTCGATTGGTATAATAAAAGGTGGGTTTATCTCAAGCTCTTCTGCACAAACTTGGCACGTCACCACAAAGTATAGGGTGTGTTAAAGGGTAAGGGTATAAGAACTTAACCTAGATGTGAGACCAAGCCAAACTTGCATCTTTGGTCTTCAAAAGGAATAAGCGTATATTAATTTCAGGATTACAATTTTCCCAAGTTTTAATTATTTACATTAGACGAAACCTGCCGATCATGACCACTTGGATGAAACGCGCGGTACTCAATTTCGACGGTAAATATGATGAGACCGAGAAATCGATAGTGGGAGGTTGAATATTTTACAATAAAGTATTTATCTAACTTACCCGACAATTGGTGACAATTTCGCCATGATATACGCCCAAAATAAAAAACAAATGATAAAAGCGATTTAAAATTCTCATAAAGATGTATTTCAGTTTTAATATACAGTCTAATAATTTAAAATAAGTGTGACATTGGAGGGGACTCATCAACAAGTTGTTGATTTACAGTGTTTGTTAAAAAAAATTTCTTAGAACTAAAAATAGCACACAAATTACATAACAGCTTTTTTACGGTAGTATGGCAACGTTTTGTTTGCCTTAAGCATTTCATATATATTCCTATATATAATAAATTTTTTTATTAAAGAAAATGAATTCTTAATATAAAATAAAAGATGCTTGTTGTCGTCTTACATAATAAAATAATTTCTTTTAAAGGTTTTTGGAGTGCTTGTACTTATTTTTAAAATTTTAGTTTTTTGGATTTCATTTCTAAATATATCGATAAACGCTCGGATAATTTTTATCAGTAAAAATTCTAATCATTGTACAGAAGAAACGTTTACAATAGCTTATGTTTTCACCTACCGTTCGTGAAAGAACACTTATGCCAATATATATTTCTGCGTATATGTTAATAGTGTAAAATATATGCATTGAATTAAATTTAAATTTCTATAACTGTACATATATATTCTACGATTGGTTTTTTTATATTACAATCACTTGTTTAATATTTAGATTTTCGTTTTTTAAAATACATCCTGAATTTAGATTCACACTATTAAATTTTTTTTTTATAAATTATGTCATATTGTTCGTTTATTGGACCATACCGTAGTGGGGGATATTAGAAATAACAAAACGTTGCCCGAGGTTACAAAGCCAAATGAAAATTGTGTTACTTATATTTGTTCGTTATCAGTGCATAGATTCGTTCGAGTAAGACGAAATCAACAAATAAAGATTGCGTTCTTTACAGGAGTAAGTTATGATTTATAATCACAGCTCAGAATGATACGGTGATAGTGGCAGCACTTATAAAAGTGTAATACACAGAGCAGTCACGTTTAGTTGTGTTACGATACCCAAGGAGAAAATACAAACCATACCAAACTTCATACAAATAGAAATTGATGGCGCGGAAGAAAAAAATATATCAGAAAGTGAAATGTCATACCGCGATTATTAAGACGGACGAGACATCTGAATCGAAGATTCGAGATGGGCAGTGAGCCACCGCTTTCGCTATGCTGCTTTTCGTCCTTGCCCTTTAAAATTACTTAATAGTCTGTCGACAGAGAAGCAGCTTCCTGCATATAAATAAAATCAAGATTTGGAAAATGTACGGTGATACAAATTATTTTGCAAATTTCTTAGAAAGGCTTATTCCCCAAGGAAGGAAGAACAAAGTAAAACTTGTAAGCAAATGTATAAAGCGCCTAAGAAAAAAACAAATGCTACGACTAGAATTTGACGTTATCCACCCAACACATACTCAAATGTGCGCAGTGTATCTTAATAAAGTTAAATGAAAGGAACGCGAATCGGCTACAGGATATTAAAAAGTAGTAAATCCAAAATAGCGAAACATAACAAATGAAATAATTGACATATAATTAAAGTGATATCTTATAGAATAATCCGTTCTAGCCCTTTATATGGCAAAAAGTTCGAATTTTCAATATTTCATAGTGAAAATTCGCTCATAATACTAAACTGGCAAAAAAATCAAACCTTACCGAATTTGGACCACGTAAGTGTATTTTTTGGAAACCACAACATAGAAGGATTCTCAGGAAATGTAAACCCTTGCATGGCAAAAAGACCAAATTGTCAATGTTTTATGTTAAGAATCTATTCATAGCAGTAATTTGGTATAAAAATTAAGATGGAACGTGTAAACGTGTATTAGTATAGTATAAGTGTGACCAGCAAGTGATGAAGTGTTTGTAATCGGTCTAAGTTTTATAATTTAAAAATTGCTTTTAAATGGGCTGTAAAAGTTTTAATGGTTTTTCAACATTCTTGTTCTTCCAGGACTGGTTGGTTGGCCGCTGCCTCATTAGAAACTGAATCAGTATGGAAAATATAATTGCATTTCATTTTAACATTTTTTTTTATCCGTTAAAAATGTTTTGTTTTACTTTTTCTACTTTGACCCAACAACAACACAATCTTACCCATCCATATATGGAGTTAAAGAAAGGCGCAAAGGCTAAACATTTAATGGAAAGTAATGACGCTCCAACGGCGCGATAACTTTGAGAAAATAGCACAACATAAATTTGCATTTAAAACACGACATTAGCATTTATGAATTTGTGGGAAGCTTAACAACAACATCAAATTGAAAACGAAGGGAAAAGCGGAGGAAAAACGAAGAACCGAAGCTCGGCCGGCGTATAAAAAAATTACAAACTGTAAAATTGTATCATTTGTACTAAGAGCTTTATACGTAAATTTATACATTTAATTTTTGTTGTATATAACTGACACTTGGATGAACGATGAAAATGATGACAACAACCTAATTTAACACACTTTTATTCTTACTTCAAATGTATCTAATAACCGCGATACGAATAGTGGATGAATTTGTGGCCGTTTTATGATGTGTCGAATATAGCGACACTTTCTTTATTCATAAATTGAAAGATGCGGATATTTAACTGGGTCTTCATTCACGTTTTCAGGCTTTAAATTTCAATATGCATCATTTGTACCTACGCCAGCTGGAAGTTTCTAAAGCTTGCCACAAGTCCACAAAATTAAAGGCTTTCTCAACAACATATCGGCCAATATATCGCAGGACGGACATATAAAGACCGTCCCTAAAAATTATCCAGTTTTGTTTTTATTCTCAGTCTCAACCGTGAAATGCCTCTCGTCCAAATTTGATATCATATCGATTATTTGTTCACGAATTACAGAGGCTTTAGCGACACTACTTCTGTTACCTTCAAAATAATGGACAGATCCGATATTGATGGGAAATCCGTGCTAGAATATTTTATATCATAAATTTTGCTGACAGTTTGCAATCAGTTAAAAGTAAAAAAAAATTAAATTAAATGAATGAAAATTTTGAATGATCCGTGTAAGTCTACGCAAAATTGTTTCAATCGCTGGGGTAGTCATCGGAATCTTCGCGTCTTATTGTGAGTTATTTAAAACATTCCGGAATCCATACTATACTTCGGCCAAATTCTGAGGCCATTTGAGGACATTCTGTAAAAATGATGTAACAGAATTCTCAAATTCGCCCTCAAATCCTAATTCACGCAAACTCGGACAAGGTCGTTTTTGAGGCGGCTCTTCAGCAGAACAGGGGGGCTGCGTGCGTTGACACGACCGTTTCCTATTAGGTTTTTCGGTCTCCACATCGCTGTGCTAGTTTTTTTTTCGTCCTTATCGAACAAATTTACAAACGTAATTTGTCATCAATTGTACACCAATATTTCCGAGAACAAAAATAAGATAAATTATTATAGGAACACGAAGGTCCAAGCATTTTTTTTGTTATAAAATTCTTGGAAACGCACCATCTGGAAAACAGTGAGGCTAAGAAGAACCGTTACAGGAGAAAAATGTCGAAAGTCCTTTTGTATAATATAACGCCTGGTTTGCTTTATGTCTTTGGTTGGTTATAGTCACACAAACACACTGATGACTGCGGTATTAGAGTAAAAAGATGTGAATGATAACAAACAAAGGAAAAGTTCAAGTCATTGTTAAGCACGAAAGATACATCACTTTGAGTGCAACTCTTGAATAGTGCGGACGCCATTTATAGTAAAAAGAAAATATTTCGCCCGCGTCCAAAAAAACGGAAAGAGATCACAAGAACAATTAGGAATATAACAAAAAAGCCTATAACAAAAATAGTACATTGAAAGAATCTGTGGTAAAAATAAGTTGAAAAAACCCGCCATGACAAGATCTATATTGAGAAAGGCACAGTGGAACAGTGTTCAAATTGTAAAACTGCGAAAGTCCGAAAACGGCAGCTGTTGTTGAAATCAGTGGTAGCGTTTCGAAATATTTCTTCATTTGGGCAAATAGGCGCAACGAATGTCTTCCAAATTTACTCTGCCAACTACAAATAATGCACCCCGACGCAACCAGTCTTTTTAATATTATTTGTGTTCCTGGCGGCTTGTTAGTCATACGACACAACTAATTTTCTGTGGGTGGTAAAAAGGAATAACTCTAAAATACAACTCTGTCCATAAGTCACATTTCCGCTTGGACTTATCGACATCATTTACATCAGTTTAAGAACATGCATGAAAGCATTAAACTGCATAATAAAGCGAACTTTTAATTTTACAAAGTGCTAAAAAAGACTTTCATTGGGGCAATACACATTTAATTTACCAATTGTCCATTCGTAGATTAAGCAGTGTTATAATAACATAAAATGATGGGCAGCCATTGGCAATGTCCAATTTATTGCTTCCAACAAAACCACTCATCATAAAACACAACAGAAATAAGCGAAAGGATGGAAATTGTGGAAACAACAATATGAATGCTTCAAGTTAGTCACATAAAAGGAAAAAATACAAATATCGAGTTCTATGTCAATCATAACCAAGACAACAATTGGGATTTACAATTCTGTAATTAGGTGAATTTTAATCCCTGTAAATGCTCATAAATGCAAAAGAAGTAAAGCTCCGCACCATTTTAACATTATGTGTACAAGATATACAAAACCCAGTAAAACTAACTGGTATAAAGTAACTGCAACTCTTGGTAGCAGTGAGGTTAACAGGTTACGATTTCTTGGCAGCACACCAAAAGGAGTTAACAGCCTCAACGAGACACTTTTGATAAACCAATATCATAACGTCAAATTAGACATTGGTGCGCAATGCAAAATTTTATCTAAACAAATATGCAAAGCTGCTCAAGCCAACAACAAACTAGACATAATTTATCAAGCTACGTTAAAATGTGAAGTAACAGCAATGGAAACCAATATCAGTTTTAAGATAGTAGATTGTGACCCAATACTCGGCGCCCAAAGAGCTAAATTTATTGCGTAGAATAAATATGTAAATGTTGATAAACACATAGGTTGCGTTGCGTTACGTTGTATTAATGCAAATCTTTGGCAAACTTTTAATATTTGTACTTGCGTCGTTTCCGACAAACAAAACAGTGATGTATTTATGAAAACAAACCAACGTCGTATGGTTAATGCCTCAAACGTAATAGAATTTAAAAGTGGTCGCATATTTGATATATATTTGATTTTGTGTAGTGTCTGCAATATCCATGGAAATTTGTCCCTATTAAATGAAAGAAGAAGAAAAATGAGACCAATTCCCCAACTGAATAAATAACCACTACATAAATATACCGCAATATGAAGTTCAATTGACCACTGTTGAATAAACAATTAACACCGTTGGAAAGAAGGCACCGCTGCATTCACCAATAAAATAACAACATTCGCCATAATAAAGTAACATAAACAATCGCTATCACTAACTAACTCTAATACACTAACCAGCAATTCCGAGATCAAAGATAAGCACATCACATAATAGAATAAAGATATAAATCAACAATCGGTTTTTGCAATCACATTCAAACTAATTAAGTGCCAGTTTAATAATTCAAAAATTATAAATTAAAAATTTATTTTTTTTAGGAAGATTAATATAAAAAAGTTTAATTTATATCTACTGTGAGACTGTATTGCTAAGTCGCATGCTCGTTTTGCTCTCTCTTTCTCTCTCTGGTATGTTTTTTTCGGTTAGAGTATCTTAGGTTTGTAAGTTACATTTATTTAGCAGTAATCCCACAGTGGCTGACGACGGGATTGAAGCTGTAATATACATAACTTTTCCAAATTACTTTTGAACATACCTATCAGCAGGCGAGGACATAACTAAAAGGATGTAAAATCGTCTGGATAACCCGCTGAGACAACCCCAGCATATTAAATCAGATGGAAGTTTCCTAAAGTTGTAGAGGGAAATTCCCATTCTCACACATTTAACTCATCATGTGATTTACAACTGTATCTGGTAATATGGCAATTTGCAGCACAACTTTGATATTTTGGTACATATAATCAAAATTTATGATGGACTTACTTTCATTAATGACCAGGCAGTAGTAATGGAAGAAAAAGGGAGCTTTGACTCCGGAAATACCACGGGCGGCCGTAGTTAGCCAGAGCATTTGGAGATTCTAAGCATGCCCTGTCTTCACCACACGACCTTAAAAAACTTGCATCATATTCGACACTCACAACGGGTAGTCGATGGGAAACAGAATGCTACCCTTTCAACCATTTTTTCGGTAGACGGCGTTCTTACCCTCGTCTTCGTTGTTAACCATATCCTGTGAGGAACAAAGTCTCAAGGTCGTTTTGGTCACACACCTTGGTTCTCCTTCCTCTTCTGCTGGGGTATAATCGCATGCAAATATTTTTTCTTTCATCATTTTATTGCTTTAAGTGTATAACTACGTATGTATATATTGTAATATACATATGCATATATAAATCTGTATTATAACCTATCATATTTTATTAGTTTAAATACGTAAATGTATTATAGCATTTTATATTGCATTAACATTACGGGAATCATTATATATATCCTATTATCAATTTTTAGTTATCTTATATTAGCGTAGACAAAATCGTCAAAAATTACCGGAGTATAGGATTTTATACGAGTAGACAAGGAACCGAAGTGGTTATCACATTCGAAAATAGCTGACGTAGTCGCTGTGCTAAGAAGTCACGTTTTGAAGAATCAGGAGTAATCCGCGGTAATCTATAGAATAAGAGAGTCATCCAGGTAAGAAAAGATAGGGAGTAGGTAGTCTAGACTAGGGGAACTGCGATAGTCTAGGATATCCACCCTTTGTTTATAGGAAGCTTAACCACTATGGTTAAGGCAGTATATGATTATATTTTTGTAAATTTTAACCATGATTCAATAAAAAAGATGGTGATAGTTTTACAGGAAATTTATGTTTCATTTGTCTAAATTTCCGGAATAGAAAAAGAGACGGAGAAGTAAGTGAATTTAGCATAGTATTAACGATTTAATGCCTGGGTAGTCCGGCGAGCTGACCTCAGCAAATGTATTAAACAAGAAAATCCCTATGCAGACGAGGGATTTTCAGTCTTTAGAATCCTCAAACAACGCAAGTGTAATGCCAAAATATTAATGACAACTTTTAATGGCAAAATCTATTCAGACTCCAATAAATAACCGCCTCTCTTAATTAAAAGCTGACATTAATAATTGCGGGAAATTTGTGAATAATTAGAGATTAATTTGTTTGAAAAAATATAAGTTAATAAAAATTTTATTGAATTTTATTTTGATCCTACACTAAAGCAAAATGTATCCTGTCGTTTGTGTATATTCGATTTGTCTAAATAATTTGACTCTTGTCTCTAAGCAACATTTACCAGCTTCACATTCTCAAATTAAATCTCAAATGTCAACTATATTCCCGTTGAATAAGTTTTGTAATTAGAAATACTTTGCTTTTTAAGAAATAATTTAATATAAAGTTAAGGGCTCTCATGACGCTGCGGAGTATTAACATGTTATACTTGATTCATACTTTATCAGTCTTATTATATTCTGGCCACTGGTCTTGGTTCTCCCCATCTTATTTTGCTTTTACATAAACGTTTCTAGACGACAACATAGGCCCTACAGTCAGAAATCCTGCTTATCCAAAAATGCTCCTACAAAATGACTGCAACGGTCGAAGTTTCAAACCTGCTTCCAGATCCATAAAACTCGATAAGCTAAGCACAATCCTAAACGTAGACATGATTGCTACGCTGGCTGTCATGGCTTCACAGTGATATCTTTGCTAGTGCTATTAATTTCCCTGAGTATATACTTTTCAGGAACGACGGTTTATTTACTGTCTATGTGTAGGTAAAGGTGGGGCGTTTGTGTGTCTAGGGACTAGGGAAAGTTTAAAACTCTTTTTAAGGCCTGTGTGGCTGGTCTGTCTATTTATCTAATAGTCATTTGACTGTTTTTGAGGAGTCGTAGCAATACATTCCGTCTAAATAAACACATACAGTGACTTCAAATGTAATCTATTTAACATCCACAAATCAAAGGACTCTATGTCACAGGACTGGACTGACTATTCTTTACAGTTTGAAAACTACACATTTCGATTTTGTGACTAACTCGACGTCATTGCTTGGTTACTTCCTGATAAGTAACGCTTTCAGGCTAAGTACATTTAGTTAAGTACAACGTCCCGCTATATCTGACGCTTTAATTGCTTTATTGTTGCTGGTTTTAAATATATGGGCAAGTGGTCGCATGAATGCGTAGAATATATGCACCTACGGGAGAATTCTGATACATTGCAAATACTTTTGTACGCATATAATACCATTCTGTAATGAGAAAAGATTCTTCCGAGGTCTCAATTGCTTTTTAATGTGCGTATTTCGATGAACTTCTGAGAATAGGCTCAGCATAAATCAGACCAAGACTTAAGTGGTTATATTTAATGCAACTGCTAATCCTCCTTCATACCTCAATAATGATGAAACGAAATGTATCTTCTGCGATAGATGTTTGGGTATCATTATTGTCAAAACCTCTTTGTGAATGAACTGTTCTACCAACATGTATCTATCTACTCAGACTAAACAGCAACTCTCTCTGCTCTTCTAATGCCACATATCTTATACTGCCATGAGATGACACCCGCCTCTTCTGAAACCACCCTTAATAAATTGGAGAAAATGGTTAATGTGATCATCGGATTTGTGTAGAATATCAGGCATAGAGATCATATCTCATCGCATATCCAAAGTTTCCTGGAATCACTCTCCTTCAAAGATTCATTAATAGCCTTATACTGGCGTTGTTATTGTTCATGTAATCGTTGCTGTTACTTTCAAATATAACAACAAAACTCTCCAATAACAATTTTGCGCTAAAACAGAGTTGTTAATTTATAAAAACCACTAATGCAAGTATTAAAAAGGGCAAAATGTGCGGCTTTGCAAGGAAAAAAAATATGGGCGAAATGAAAGCGAATGTCTAGCATAATTTAAGCTATTTTTACGTATTGTTATCTTTTTGTACATATATTACCAATTAAGTTTTTAAGTTAAGTTACGTTTAAGTTATTTTTACGAATTTTTTTTTTTAGAGAGTAAAATTGTTTAGAGTTGTTTATTTTATGCTTGCAATCAAGACCAGAATGAGATATGGTTAAACTTTCGCCAATTAACCGATTGGGAACACCAAATTGATTTCGAACGCTGGCATAAGGAAGATTGCACATTTTTTTTCCTTCTAAATCGAACGGTCGTCTGGATAACATCACTGAAACATAGGAGTAATCCGTAACAATTCCTAAGAATTTCCTGTAGGGACGACGACTAGACGGATTTGCTCTAGTCGGCCATCCGAATAAACCGACGACGATAGGCCATAGGCTGAGTCATAGTTGTAGGGTATAAACTATTAGCATCTTATGTAAAAATTAGTTTATAAGTAGTATTAGTTTTTAATTTTTTCTGCATAATCTAATCATACATATCTATATCTTTATATATATATATATATAAATATACATATATATAGTATATATGAGATGTATATACATATATAAATATCTACCTACTTTTATATGTGTGTGTTTAATATAATGTTATGTTTGTAAACACTGTTTTATAAATGTTGAAAAAAGTTTGGCTACTCAAGTCTTATATATGCGACAAATTGTGGTTAATGTGGTTATCTCAGTAAAAATCTTGAACGAACTTGCTGTGAGAACCCCATTCTTTTATTCTATAAAATTTTCTCATTCGCGTCTCTTACTTTTTTCCACTAAGACTTTTCAAGTTCATATAACGTAAACAAACGCATTAGCCACAACGTCAAAGAACCAAACAGTAAAGCTTTAAACGTAAAGCCCAGTCGGTAAACGATTTTGTAACTTATTTCTCTAGCATAGATAAGTGTGAACATTCTGCTCACTCATTGCTTCTACAGAAAGAAGAGATGAAGTCTTTTTTGAGTCTTTTAGGACGTAGCAGTTTTCAATGACACCGAAGGCCGAAACTCCGCTTCGGGAAGTTAAAACTCAGTATTCAACGATATATAAAGCTTACCTCCAGCGCTCTTCTTGTGTAAATAAAGATCTTGATAAAATTCAAAGTAGTAACGCAACCCACGAGAAAGTTAAGAATTCAGTATTCTCTAATATACTTTTACCCCTTTGCGATACCGCAGTATTTAAAGTAGAATATTATTCTTGGCCAACCTTTCGAGATATGTTCAGAACTTGATATGCAAATAAACCTCGTTTAAGCCCCATTGAGAAACTATACCATTTGCTGTAAAAAAAACTCTGGTGAGGTTCGCCTTAGCGTGCACAAATTTGGTAGAAAGGTATGAGAATCAGTGAATTCTTACAAATTCCCAATTCAAAACCTTCCCCAATTTAACCACGATTATAAAAGAATAATGCCCCTAAATTAAATCTTTACAAGGGATCATTAATGATAAAATACCTAATTTGTCCTTGTTGAAAACAACTACGAAAAGCTGGGATGTTTTATTCATATATATATATATATTCTAGAATCAGTAGCCGAGATGTGCTCCTCTGCTTCCGTCCCATTAGTGCAACGTCGAGAAGAGCCTTAGCGTACACTCGTTGTCAAAAGGAAACCCAATGATAACGAAGTGCGTTCTTATCAAACCAACATAACCTTTTCAAAAAGCTAAATTCGCAGTATATGCGGTGAGTCTCATTCGCTCATGTTATGTGCAATTTTCCTGTGGATAACCGTAGATGAACGTATAAATTGCTTAGCTTCAAGCCACGAATTTAAAAGTTGTAAAAGTTAGTTTGCTTGTAATAAAGGCATCATCCTCTCTTACATCCATCTCGTTCTCGTCCAAAACATGGACCCCATTTCCCTGCTGAGCAGGTGCATCGATCCCAGCAAATTAATAATAAACCTATTCCATTCAATATTTAATGTAGATACAAATGTCTACACGATACTGCGTAGTACTGTGCCACCGTAGTAGTGAAGGTGGGAAGACGATGACGTCCTTCTTCGGGATCGAAGTGCCGACGAGGCAACACACCACCGTCCGTAATGCAGAAATCTGATTTCATCCGCTTGGATTGCACATTGTAGGTGAAGTTGTTAATATGTTGTAACGTTCGCGCACATTTGAGGTGTAGGGGTTCCGTCGGTCTACTTTGATCGCTGCTCTATCCCAATAGATCCCAATCATAATAACGGCCTACGTTGTGGAGAACCTACGTTCTTAACTCTCTCCCTCTGCATAACGCTAATATGCGAGAAAGAATTATGAAAAGAGAAAAAATCTGAAGTCCGTCTGTGTGACATGAGAATGTTCTTTCTCAAACGTTTAATCATTTTTTTTACGAAAAAGAAAAAAAGAGAAGTTGGTGTTAAGAGATCAGAAAAAGCAGATGCTTTGTTATGATGTCTAAATGTAACGGAGTAGTCTTCTAATGAATTTCAACCTACACAATTCTCAAAACTCGTAAAGTATAGAAAAGAAATTTTTGAAACAGAAAGAAATACAAGCAAATTGCTAACTCTTAAATCCATTTATGTACCTAGTGAGTGTTTTAAAATCATATTAATGAGCTTAATATAAATATAAAAATTGTATATAAACCTACAAAAGTAGAAGTAATAAAAGTGCATCCAAAAGATCTTTGGTTTTCTTATAATAAACGGATCGATGCAAAATAATGTTACGCAATATGATACATATACGAAAGTATACATTTCAATACATACTAATTGCCTTGCAAAACAAAATTCGCTTCAAATTGTTTATGAGTAAGTGATTATATGGGCGCTGAAATCCTGCGCAAGAACTTTATCTTTCAATGAACGGTGGAAATATAAATTCCAGTTATATTTCTGCGCTATGTGTATTTAATAACGGTGAGGCGAAGTGAGCGCCACAACCACCAGAAAACGATGGCAGTAACGTTTCATCAGCCAGAAGAGGAGCATCAGTACAGGTTGGTGCAGTAGTAAGTAAAGTAAGTAAGGAAGGGTATGGTCACGTAACAGATAATTGCCATGTGTGTGCGTAAATATTGGTGCGAGTTTGGTACCGCTGGGACGGGGTATGCGTGGGAGTGCGTGTGAGTGAGAGAAAGTGACAGGGAATACGGACTAACGGACAACGAATAATACACACAACGGACCTCACAGATGGACGTACAGCATGTTTCAAGTTACGTTCTGTGAGCAGGAATGCTTTTTAAGGAAAAATACGTCACACATGCGACTGAGCACAGCTAGCCAAATCCATAAAGCTCTACCCAAGCATAAGTGTGACAATGGAAGCATCTGAAGTTATATTTAAATTTAATTAGCAAAGACACCATACAAAAAAAAATGATCTGAGCTCTGTTAGCGGCTTAAATGGACTTTGGGAGAGAGTTAAATGAAAATTTAGTTAAAGTAAAAGTTTTTAGAGAAGCAAAGAAATTTCTTGTGAAACAAACCTGATGCCGCTGAGCAACCCCAGCACCAGATTTTGGGTAAAACTATCCTTCGAAAGTGGCCTTGCCACTTTGCACGCATCCACACAAACGTTTTACAATCACCTGATGAATTTATATTTCATATAAGCGAATCATTCAATATATGTACGTACTCTTCTATTAACACAGGTAGTGCTTCATGTGTAAGTAAATAAACGAATAAAAACAGGTAGTAGTCGCTGTTACATTTTAACTTTAGAGTGAATTTAAATAATAGTTACTAATACATTTCACAATTTTCACTGTTTTATTAGATGTGAGGCACTAGAAACTTTCATCAAGTCAATCCTCATCTATCTCAAATTCGAATTCTGTTACTCATATGTAAATATATGTATGTACATGTATATATGTAGGTATATGTATATACATATATATAAATATATGCATGCACATGTATATATGTATGTATATGTATATACATATATATAAATATATATACATGTATATATTATACATATACATATATATAAATATATGTATGTGCGGTATTGGTATTCCACAGCGCACGTCTTACTATACTTTGTATCTTTGCTAAAGAAGGTTTGAGTTGTACCAAGAAATCCTCATATGAAAATTAAAAATATTGGCAAAATAGAGCAAATTCAAAGTACAGTATTAATGCATAATTTTAACATAACAATTAATATATTATTTTACATGTGTGTAGATCGTAAAAGAGGTTATCAAAGATGCACAAAGGACCAATGAACCTATTGTTTAGGCTTTGTCGGAAAACAGCCAGATGTTAAGAAAAATAATATTAAAAAAAATAATATAGATCCGACAAATTCGCAGCATATGAAAAATTTATGAGAACAACTGGCTACAAATTTAAAGGGTTTGACTAACAATACCAGAAGTGTGTAGAGATGGAAAATAAGTACAAATGAACATATAGAAAAGCTAATTTACAAGTTTCAGTGATAAACAAATTAAACTCAGTTGATTTATTAATCCACTGCGGTGTTTCTGGTCTATTAATCTCGAGGGCGACGGCGGCCCAAGTTCACGCCGAAATTAGGAGCTAGGCTCCTCGTCTTTTGTTGCCGCTTGCTGGTTCGACATAGGAATTTGCTGCTACTCACTCGCTATTCTTTTAAGAGTACGTGGATAAGAAAGGTAATAGGCACCCCCCGATATGGGTATACAATGTAAATGTATATACAATTTGTAAAAAGTTTGTAACGAGAAATAGAGCTCAGTTTCTAGGTAGAACCTAAGTAAGAAGTAAATAAAGATGAAATTTTAAGTTAAGTTTTGCTGCTTTGAGTGGGGAGTTGCATGCGAGTTGTCAGCTGCTATGTGCTGAAACTTGCGTATAATATATTTCTTCATTCTGACGCACGAAGTGTACTAAATGTACGCGAGTCGTGGCGGAGTCTCTGCCGGAAACAGTGGTTCCATACAACGAAGAAGAGAAAAATTATGTATATGCAGTTTTAGTCGATAAGAATATTTCACGCCAAAAAGATATTCTACTTTGAAAGATACTTTGTTCATAATGTCGATCCCCTGGAAGTTCAAAGTTTTGACGAAATTGTTTCACGATTGCGTCGCTAACTGCTCGTTAGGTACCACACAGTCCGAGATCGAGGAGATCTGCCTAAAGGACACAATTATTGGTAGATATGCACTGTGCGATTCATGCCGATCGCTCTGGAAAAGAAAGTTGTAGCCAAATTGAAAGAAGCACTTAGTCAAGACATCATCGAATCGGTGGTCGGCTCAAGTCTCTGGATCTCGTCAATAGTAATGGCATTTAAGGAAAAATGACGATATCAGACTATGTGTAGATGTGCGTAAAGCAAATAAATCGAGAGAAAATTACTCACTGCCAACTGTAATGCAAGCACTTGACTAAACAATTATTGTTTGCTAAGAATAGAAGCCGGAGATATTGTGGGTTGACGTAGCATTTGTTTTGGTGTTTTGCAAGAAGGAAGACAAGAGATAAAAAATTGAACACCTGCAAAAGCTATTTGTTTGTTAACTATTGTAGTGTGATCGCTTATCGCTATATGCATCCACTTTGAAGTGCGACCAGAATTATACAAATAATTCTTGTGCCAAAAGAAAAACAAAAGTTATGTCGCACTTCAATTGGCTGAGTATTGCGTTACGAAATGCAATACGATGCTAGCCGCTCCAATTAAAATAATTATGATTACGTTAGCGTAAAATCACCTGTAAATTTAAGTATAAATACAGCTCAAAAAATTCAATAAAGACAATTGCTAATAACAATTCAAACAAGCGTTTAACTCGCTACTTTTACAAGGCGTTCAATCCGCCTCAACTAATAGGGACTGTCTCTTACCGAGTTACATTGGCATCTTAAGAGACAGCTTGACTTGGCGCACTGAAGCCGAGCAGCACTGGCAATCTCATGGCGATCCTGCCCGACACGAACTTAGAATCAATTCAGCAGTAACCTGCCTCTTTCCAAAAAGATTTTTAACGCGATCCTACCACCGATCCCGTACCCGTTTTTTTGATGAACACGGTTATATACTGCCGAATCTAAACAAAATGCCAAAAGGATCACAGTACAAGAATACATGGGAAGACAGCAAGCCAGAAAGGATCAACAACTAACCCAGATACCACCCCAAAAAGCACGAGGAGGAAAACTAATAAAAAACCGCAAACGCCTCGACTTCCTAAAAAAAGCGGTGCAGCACCCAATCCCGTGGAACATCTCCTCCAATACTGGAGAGAGATTGACGACATCGAAAGATGGATCGAGAACAGGAAGACAGGAAGACAAATATAAACAATTCAAAAAAAAAAATTTTTTTAAATAATATAAATCAAAAAAAAAAAAATAATACCAATATACAAACACATATGAAGAATATGAAAAGAAGTGTACTCTACACCAAAGTAATTCCATTACACTATATATATAATACAGTTACGAAAACAATAAAATACTTGCAAAAATACAATTAGCAATGTGGCTATACGTGTTAACACACTAGCATAGCACACGAGCGGAAAAGTTTATATTTTTTGCATATGCTGGAAATGATGGATGACTGTATACGTTTGTGTTATATTTATTTAAATCTTGTATATAATGTGGAATCCTTAAGGAGTTTATGTGTTAAAGAGAAACGCTAAATGCTAGCTATTCCAAACAATTACTTGGCATTCCGCAAATTCAGTTACTATCTACAAATCTGGGGCCAAGTGAAGGTCTCATGGAAATCAGTTACATTTCGCACCTTTATTAATATTCCATGCAACACGACGAAAGTGAATCCTGAATTTGAATTGTGACTCCTGGCTGATGCGTAATGTAAAGCTTTCCTTCCCTCTTAAAAGGTTTGACATGTAAGTTTCTTTTATATTTAATTTTTAATTTTTAATATTTCAAAGATAATTTCAGTACCAAATTATAAATCCATATACTTGGTGTGGGCATATTTAGTCCTATATGGCTTTAAAGATAACAAGAGTAAAAATAAAAACTAAGATGAAATTTATAAATAGATTTTTTGATACCATTACATAAAGTAAAGTTTACAATAATAATCAAAAAAAATTTCTTTTTGCCACATGTATGAGAAGAAAGTAAATTAGAGGAGTCTTCGGACCAAACTGCGGGGTATCCCATAAAAATCATGGGGATAAGGGAGGTACAGAGAAAGGCTCATTTGGTTAGATTAGCCTACGAATGCTTATGAATTACATCGACGACGTCATAGTATTCGGGAGTAACGAAGAGGGACATAACAACACTGTCAGGGAAGTAAGCAAAATGCTTCGTGATAATGATGTTCGTTTAGATGAGGAGATATGTGTATGGAATACTCAAAATTTAAATTTCTGGGCGACGTATTGTCTGACCCGGTTATTGAAGTTGATTCGAAACGAGAAAATTTTTGAAATCTAATCCTCGTACTTTATTTTTTTTTTTGCGATCATCAATCAGAGTTGAGTTAAGTTCTCCATTCCTCTTTATTTGTGAAACAAAAAAAACCAAATTGCTCGTCCCGATTATAATCAGCCTTAATTATATGTATGGTGCCTACGCAAAAGCCATAATACTTAAATTTATAACATATTTGAATACATTTATATACATTTGATCAGATATTAAAAGAAAAATTCAACAATATTGAAAGAGCCCCGCATAAATATATAAAGAAAAGTGCAAATTAATAGAAGAATATCACACTTGCACATATTCAGGACATATCGAAATAAGGAAAACATTTCGCAAACTAAGCTAAAAATACATCTGGCGTAACATGTTCAAAATGATAAAAAGCTATATAAAACAATGCCACATTTGCCAAACAAGTAAACAAACCAAACATACAAAAGAATCTCTCACAATAACAGATACACCGTCCACTTCTTTTGAAACACTATGTATAGATACGATAGGACCGATAAAACCTTCTAACAATTATCGATACATATTAACATCACAATGCGAATTAACAAAATATATAATCGCACATCCTATTGTAGATAAAAGCGTAAAATCAATTGCGAAAATATTAACAGAAGAGGTAATACTTAAATACGGACAATTCAAAATATTTAAATCCGACAGAGGAACAGAATTTAATAATGAACTAATAAAAGAAATCTGTCTGTCACTAAATATCGAACAAAAGTTCTCAACCCTTTACCACCACGAAACTTTAGGTGTAATCGAAGGAAATCACAGAGTTCTTAACGAATACTTTTAGCCTTTACAACAGACAATAATTGGGATAAATGGATACCATACTACACTTTCGCATATAATACTACCCCTCATGTAGAAACACAATATACACCCTTTTGAACTAATATATGGAAAATTGCCATACATGCCCAACGAAAAAATATTAAATTCAAATCCCATACACAACCCAGAAGACTATATAAATGAGCTAAAAACAAAATTAAAATATTCTTTAGAAAAGGCTAAGAGATTTTTAGAAAAAGCAAAAGCAGCAAGAACACAACTATCAGAAGAACATTACACGAACCCAATTGATATAAACATAGGAGAACAAATTTTATTAAAGAAACATAACAGAAAAAGATTAGATAAACCCTATGAAGGTCCCTATAAAGTAATAGATGTAAAAGACCCTAAGGTAACGTAAAATTTAATTAAAAGATACAATACGATAAATGTAAACTAAAATTAAGAAAACACTAAAAAAACATATATAAACCAAATCTAATTAAGACTAGAAATACAAAAACTTTGAACACGTAGTTATACAATACATAATACATAAAAATTTACTTAAATTAATTAATTAAGAACTACTGTTTACTTTGTTAAAATTCTTTCTCTCTAAAACGGTAACGGTGTAGTGTGATCGCATATCGACATATGCATCCACTTTGAAGTGCAGACAGAATTATGCTGAGTCTGCATAATTCTGTGGGAAAAAATAAAACAATAATTTTAGCATTTCGTAATGCTATACGATGCCAGGCGCCCTAATTAATTAATTAGTGCTTACTTTAGCATTAAGTCACCTTTTAGAATTAAGTATAAATAGTGCGCTTCTGAATAAAGAATTCCAATTGCTATCAAGCAATTCATAGCGTATTAACTCGCTAATTTTTAATTAGGCGTTCAACTCGCCTGCAAGTAAGATTTTAGGGACCGTCTTATGCCGAGCTTCATTGGCAATCTATGAGACGGAAAGACTTGGCGCATTGAAGCCGAGCAGATTAGGGTTACACATACGTTTCACCACCAACGACGCTCTGTCACACTGGGGAAGGATTCATGGGGAATCTTCCCTAAGTATAGAATACACGGTACCACCCTAGTAAAAACAAAACTCATTACAATATATAGATATATGAGAATTCATTGTTTATTTATTTAGTTTTTGTTTTCACACTTTATCTATCATCATTTCCTTATAGTAATAGTCAATGATTCAAATGTTATAAATAAATTTTAGCTAAGAATTTAGCTTTCTCTAGTGGGTATTTTAATTTTGTTTCTAGCTTATTTATGTAGTTTTCTGGTTTGTATTAATATTTTATCGTTGGGCATGTATGGCAATTTTCCGTATATCAGTTCAAAAGAGGTATATTGTGTTTCTAAATGAGGGGTAGTATTATTCACGAAATTGTGGTATGGTATCCAGTTGTCCCAATCATTGTTTGTTGCAAAGAGTAAAAAGTATTCTTTAAGAACTCTGTGATTTCCTTCGATTACACCTAAAGTTTCGTGGTGGTAAAGGGTTGAGAACTTTTGTTCGATATTTAGTGACAGACAGATTTCTTTTATTAGTTCATTATTAAATTCTGTTCCTCTGTCGGCTTTTAATATTTTGAATTGTCCGTATTTAAGTATTACCTCTTCTGTTAATATTTTCGCAATTGATTTTACGCTTTTATCTACAATAGGATGTGCGATTATATATTTTGTTAATTCGCATTGTGATGTTAATATGTATCGATAATTGTTAGAAGGTTTTATCGGTCCTATCGTATCTATACATAGTGTTTCAAAAGAAGTGGACGGTGTATCTGTTATTGTGAGAGATTCTTTTGTATGTTTGGTTTGTTTACTTGTTTGGCAAATGTGGCATTGTTTTATATAACTTTTTATCAATTTGAACATATTGCACCATATGTATTTTTGGCTTAGCTTTTGGAAAGTTTTCCTTGCTCCGAAATTGTCCTGAGTGTGGGCAAGTGTGGTATTCTTCTATTAGTTTGCACTTTTCTTTATCATCATATATTCTTTGCCTTTCTTTATATAATAGTATATTTATGCGGTTCCTTTTAATATTGTTGAATTTTTCTTTTAATATCTCTTTGGATATGTATTTAAATATATCATCATCTAGACTTAATGCATAGTCTAAGAAATTTAAGTTGTTTAGTCTTGATGTCAATTTTTCCAAGAGCGCATCGAAATGGTCTGG
>CCAG010008557.1:0-14239 GCA_001077435.1 Glossina morsitans morsitans | reverse complement strand
TTTCTTTCCGCGCGCCAACGAGTAAAAAGCTTTCAGAAGTTTTTTTAAAAGTAAAGACATTTAAGAATTTTTTTTGAACTGCAAGCGTCTCAGCTGCGCCCTCCTGGCCAACATGCGATACGGCTTTTTTTCCTTCTCGGACATCCCTTGCCACATTTTGGCTGCTAATGTCGGGGCGATCATATTTACCCGCACGTCGGCCAGGAAATTTAAGAAGGGATTAATAGTTGGTTCCCTTGTGGAATGCTTCTCAAAATATCTCACCAAAGTGCTGTCGCTGAAAGTGACCCGCCTTGGGGTTTTCTTTCCGCGCGCCAACGAGTAAAAAGCTTTCAGAAGTTTTTTTAAAAATAAAGACATTTAGAAAAAACGAAAGAAGCAAGAAAAAAAACTTTCAGAAAAAAAATAGATATACATATAAAAATATAGGCGAACAAATTTTATTGAAGAAACATAATAGAAAAAGGTCATATAAACTCTATGAAGGCCCTTGTAAAGTAATAGATGTAAACGACCCTAACTTAACAATACAAATGAAAGACAAGCCAAAAACATACGAACATAAGAATTTAGTTAAGAAATACAATACTAAAAACATAAACTAAATTTAATTATTTAAGAAATACAAAACTATAAATATAAACTAAATACATAAGAGTGCACTTCAATAAAATCCTCTTACATTACAGAAAATTGTTGACATCTTCCAACACATCAACAATGTTCTCTATAATAGGGTAAGGGTTGGGTGTGATCGCGTATCGTGGTTAAATTATATCCACTTTGAAGTGTGGCAGAACTATGCAAAATCAGCATAACTCATTAGCAAAATTATTTCGCATTTCGTAATGTAATACGACGCTAAGTGCCCCAATTAAATTAATGGGTCAAAATATTATGCTTACGCTAACTATAAGATATTTTGTGAAATTTAAGTATAAATAGCCACAGTAAAATGAAATAAAGATAATTTCTGTGAACTAATAATTACATAAAGCGTTTTATTCGCTATATGAAAAAATGCGTTCCATCCGCCTAAGTTATCTAGCTAGGGACAGCTTCTAGCCGATCTCGCATTGGCATTAAAAGAAGTTGACAGTCTTGACAGAACAGATCACGTTCACTAAATAAATGCAACTTACACCTTTTAACCAATTTTAACACACTAGATTGCATCTCCCAAAGATGGAATCGAAAGTTTTATACTTTGAATGAGCATAGCAAATTGTCACTGGAAATAGCAACAAGATGCGTTATAATTCAATAGCACAGTTTAATAAAAAATTTTGTTTCATCCGATTTATAAATTATTCTACGTACTTTAAAAATATATATTTGAATTTTAGAGAACACAGAAGATATCATGACACCATGAAATAGAGTTTTACTCACATTGGTGCAAGATGAAGGAATATAAAAGAATTTTTCTTCGGGTTCTCGATGAACTTCAAATCTGCACGGAAGAAAGAAAAAAGATGGTCAAGTTTCCAACATCGGACAACAATTTGGAGCCGGCAGCAGGAGCCTTAAGTTCCACACTCGAAAACGGCAACGCGTCGTTTCCTCATGTGGATGATTTATCCGAAATTTACGACACGGAAGAGCGTTAAGTTAGAGAATTAATGTAACAAATCCCAATTTAGATTATCTAATAGAATATGAAGTTTTAAGAAAAAGGCTTAATCCTCCAAAAATATCAAATAACCAGATACTTTTCGTTACGGGTTTACCTAAAACAAATTTAGTAAAGGGTTTTCCTCAAAAAGATGGAGGTTTTTCGCTAACCCCCTTTGAGAAATATCACATGGATGATGTTTTTTACATACGGCAAACTTTTTTGCAAATCCTCAGATTGTAAAATTCGTTGAGGTAAGAAACAAATTTAAAATGATAAATAACGTCCGCTGCATTAACTACACCAGTTTCGAAACTGCTTGGAAAGCTTTATGAGCAGCCGGGAATTTTGATTTTTTCCTTCCGCGGCAGTAGCAAGAAAAATTAGGTCCGAACACTGTAAAAACAATAATTCTGTTAGTTGTTACTTGATTTGACGTGACATTGTGTCAAATATTTGGAAAGTAACGGGATCAAGAATCCGTTCATTTGCGCTAGGTGCGCGTGTAAATGTGTGACAACAAAAGAAGCAACAGGTCAAGCCAAATATGTATATCAAATATACATATTTTGTTTTTGTTACATCATTTATTTGATATTGAAGATTACAAGCTTTTGCTAAAGCTAAAGGCTCGTTTTTCACAAGCGTCTTGCATTTGAAAATTTTATGATTTATTGAATTGTCGCAGTGGCACTGAGAAAATAGTGTATATAAATGGGAAATAGGGTATATATTCAACCGTTTTAAAATGAATTATTCAAACCAAAATTTTATCTTAAAATTAGTTTACTTTAAGTTGCAAAACGGTAGTGATTGTAACAATGATTTAAACTCGGAATTTCTTCAACAAATAATCAGGAAGTACTCCACTGTTGTAGAAAATTTACACCTGAGTAATAAGTTTAAATTGACTGAGACCAGAGAAAATTTTTACAAACTTTCTAAATTAATAAAAAGATTGGTAAGCAATCACACAAATTTTTTATTTTCATTTTTTGGGCACATATATAACTCAATGGCTTCCATGTTCAAATATTCGTCCATATAGTGTCTTATCGATTATTTTGGGCTAGTAAGTGTTGGTTTTATTGCATCTCTCAAAGGTAGAATCGAACAATTTATATTTTGCGTGCGTGTAGCAAATTGTCATAGGAAACAGCAAAAAAATGCGTTATAATTTAATAGCACAGATCAATAGAAAATTTTGGTTCATCCGCTTTATAAATTATTGTACGCGCTCTAAAAGATATATATTTGAATTTTAGAGAACACAAAAGGTATCGTTGCACCAGCAAATAGAATTATACTCAAATTGGTGCAAGGTCAAGGAATGGAGCAGAATATTTCTTCGCGTCCTTGATGAGCTCGATATCACAGAAGAAGGAAAATGTATAATGAAATCTTCAACGTCGGGCAACGATATCGAGCCGGCAGTAGGAGCGTTAAGCTCCACACTGGAAATGCATCGTTGCTTAGTGCGAATGATGTATCCCATATTCGCGAGATGTCGATTATTTCACCCAAATTGGAGAAATCAGCTCGATAAATTTAAACATTAATGTTACAAATCGTTGTTTAGACTACCTAGGCGAATATGAAGTTTTAAGAAAAAGGGTTAATCCTCAAAAATCCCCAATAGGCGGGTACTTTCTGCTAAAAAAACTGCTAAAACAAACGCAGTAAAAAGTTTTCCTGAAAAAGATGGAGGATTTTTACTAACTCCCTTCGGGAAAAATCACATGTATGAACAATTTTTGCATGAGGCAGACTTTTTTACAAATCCTCAGTTTGTGAAATTCGCTGAGGATTTAGTAAGAGAAAAATTTAAAATGATAAACAACGTCTGCTACATTAACTACACCAGTTTTGGATGGAATACGTTTCATACAAAATTGCGGCTATATGCAAAATGCATATATCACAATTCTAGCAATTGCAAAAAATTTAAGTTCCAAATACACCTTTCAGAAACAAATGTCCAAGTGAATATTTTCTCTAATCAAAAAGAAATTATTCATCCATGTGATACCTATAAAACCCCACAAACACGTGGTGTTGAAAGGAAGTTAGCAAAAAAAGAATTAAGAAGAGAACTCGCTGCAAATTGGAGGGACAAGAAAATGTTGAGCTCCTGCAAAGCTTTAAGAGCAGCTGCAAATTTTGATTCCCTTCCTTCTGCAGCAGTAGCAAGGAAAATTAGGTCGGAAGTGAAGCGGTCTCAGGATAGAGATCCTGATGCCTATACAAAATGCAGCAGGATAAATATTGGAGAACATTTATCCAAAGAATTTCCTCCCCATTGGAAATATATCTCCATTCTGAGAACCAGCTAAATCGATTGTTCAAAAATAAAGGCCGTCTGCTCAAGATGAACAAAAAAACTTTGTTTTTTGACGCCACAGGTAGCGTCGTTGAAAAAATTAATAAGGAATCAAAGCGTATATTTTTATACAGTCTAATCTTGCATACAAGGAATGAAAAAGAAAATGTCGGCATTCTAATGCCCACAGCTGAAGCATTTTTATGCAGCCATTACTCAGATGACATATTACATTTCATCCTTTCTTTGAAAACATTTTACCAACAGCACCGAATGCGTTAGTCAATTTGCCAGCGCTTAGTAACAGATTGGAGCAAAGCCATAATAACTGCTGTCATTTCCGATTTCAGCGATATGAAATAAATTTCCACCTACTTGCACAAATGTCACAAATTTTTGACACAATCTCACCTAGCCACATTATTAGAATGGCACAAAAAGACGGCAAATGGTTTGCGCCATTCAAATATCAGAATTGGCAGAATTTTCTTCTTGATTGCAAGGATTTTTCACTACCCCTACACAAAAAAATATGGATGGAACAATTGAACAAATCCTTGTGACTTAAAGAAAAAAAAAATTAGACTAGCGATGCAACTGTCGGAGCCGGCGAGGAAAAAGGGTATCCGAAAGGTGAAATTTCGATATATGAACAAAGCCCTTCTATACAAAGGGCTCAAAAATTATGGGCAAGAAACTAAGTCCACTCCTCACAAGAATAATAAATTTTTTAGCGAAGATTTTGCATGTCTATCTTCAAAAAAATATGTAGCTTATGCGTCTCAATGGACTAATATAATGGGAGTCCATGTAAGCAAAGGGCACACTTCCAAATGTAATATTCCGGTGGAGAGTTATTTTTCCAGGATCAAAAATGTTATTCTCCAAGGTCAAAGAAATGTTCGGGCAACCAATTACATCAGAAAGTCTTGTGAATACATAGAGTTTAAATTGGTGGAAATTTCTTGTAGAAGACAAGACAAGCGAAAGGACAAAGGCTAAGCAAGAAGAACTGTTAGAAGAAAAATGGCGTCGAACATCCAAAAAAGTGAAACGAAAATTCAATAATAAACTTTGCTTAAGTCAAAATATGTATAAAAAATATGATTGGGAAAGCTTTTTACCCTAAAAAGGAATATGAGAGACATGCAGTTTATTATTGGAATAAACAACAATGTGTTTTCTAAAATTTGAGGTTGAGCAAGTTTTGGTCGTTTTTAGACCTAGTAGAATTTTAAAGTTTAGATGAGAGAAAAGGGATATATAACAGCGTAGTGGGAATATAATACAACATGCACGTCATTTGTAGAAAAGGACGAAGAAAGAATTTATTTTTCTCTGTTAATATTAACGACACCCGTCATTTTGTTAGATATATAATTTTTAAAATATCGCTAAAAATAGATGGAATAGATTAGAATAGAAAAAAGAAGAGTTTGAGTTTTTTCTGCTCATTCGACACGTACTTTTATATAGATTCACGTAACATAGGTGAATATAGGTGATGTTTTCTAGTTTGACCGTTCTGGAGTCTCAAAGTTGGATGTTCTTTCATATCCATTTTTCGCTCTTACATGAGATGTTCACAAAGATATTTTACGTTTTTTAGTGTGGACGGACTCGGCTTTCAAATCCAACTATAACTTCATTTTAAATATTTAACAAAGCTCGTTAAGACGTTTACAGAGTTTGGTTAACAGATATGGTAGGTGTCGTTGCTAGTTAAATTCGAATTTATTTTCAAACGCTTATTCTTTAACCTAAGTATATAGTTCGGTTTAAAGTGTCGGTACGGATTTACCATGCAAATCGCACCAGGTTGCTGCCGATGTGATTTTGCAAAAGGTTTAATTTTGATAGTCATATTGCATGATGGAACAAAGGGATTTTGTATAACAACAGTATAATGGTAGACGGGATTAATGAATGAATCCCCGGTCGATTGTAAATGAATTATATGATAGCATCCTATTAGCAGTAATCGTCTAATCATATTGTACTGTAAGAGATGCTAATTCTTATTATGAGAATTGTTGTTATTTGTAACGAAATTTTTAATCTTAAGCTAGCTAGTTTAGTAAATAAACATATATGTGATCACAAAATGTTTCTTATCATGCATGTCGATATCAATCGTGACTGTTGCAAACGGTCATCGTGTAGCTATAGGAATTTTAAGTCGATTCAGATGTCCAATGATTGCTTCCTTTCAAATAAGTTAGGACAATATCGTATTGCTAATTATCAGTTGAAAAGTAATGATGAGATAGGTCACATGCAATAATAATAGTTGTTAACGACGTAGGTTTACGACCATCATTAATAACAATTACTATATCGATTTATATGATCATCGCGGTATGCCGCGATGTATGTAGCATAACAAGTGCGGTAAATTTACCACATGTAACAATTGAAATGGTAAGCCTCATTAGCATACCAAGAGAATTTCTTAATGTTAGCACTTCTCGCTGTAATATATACATTTAGAAAACGATTGTTGCGTCTATTACGAGAATTTACTTCGAGGCGCAATGCAAACTTTTGGGATTAATAAAATTGTAATTGGGACTAATATCCTCACCTTAGAATGAAAAAAATTTACTCTTCAACTCTTTCTAGAATATTTAAAAAAAAGCTAGTTTTGCTAGGGAAACGATACGTTTAATTTGTGTTTGCAAAAGCTAACATTCGGACTACTGCGAAGTTATACCACTTATAACTATACCTCCTAACTATATAATATACTGTACATTCCCGCTTAGTCCAATAAACGAACGGCTCTCTGGCGTTGCAAACCATTATATTCGCTTATAATTATATGAGGATTCAACTTCTTAATGCGTTCAACTTAATTATACACACTTGAAATGATAATTAGGAATTTCATAAATTACGTGAGTTACTTATTATATCATCTGAGACGATTTTTAACGCCACTGAAAATTATTTGACTATATTATTCATTATAAAATATTTTGATTCACGTCTTTTAAACTTTTTTTCATGGGTTTCCGTATTTAATTCACATATCTACAGTTTACCGAGACTTTGTTATCGATTTCACGAAATTAGTATTAACTTACACTATTATTTATTATACTAAAATAAACAATGAACGGAGCAATCTAGTTTCGTTATTACGATTAAACAATTACACCAACAACACAAACAAACCAGCGAGCAAAAGTGTTTAAAATCCGCGAAACAAAAACAACACCATACATTGCAAAACTCATAAGAAGCAATGGCAAAAAAAGTACCGCAATGTGGTCGCCGCAAAACACCGCGAGCACTGTGCGGCGAAAATGGCGATCTGCGGCGAAATCGTCGTAGGTGAAATGTAAGAGAGAAACGAGCGCATTCTTAACTGTGCATCGGTGCCGGAAAGTTTGCGAGCATACATCAAATACGGAGAAAATCACAGAAAGAAAAGGAAAATTTACAAAATTTATAGAAAAAAAAATTATTGAAAAGAAAGAAAACTAGATTGTTTCAATTCCGTGTCGCTTTGTAAATGAATGTAAAGTTTGTGCTTTATGAATAAAAGCAATCCTAAAGAAAGGACATGTGTTACTATAAATGACTGAAGAAAAAACAAGAGTTATAGCGGATATGAAAAAGCTCCTGGAAAGACAACTGGAATAATGCAGAGAAAAGCCTGCCTTACTGGGAAAATATGCAAAAAAAAAAAAATTTCTTACAAAAGACTTACTTAATGAACTTACTTCTTCTTTATTAAGATGTCAATTTTCCTTAATTAATTTTTACTTCGAAATTTAAGATACCACCTGCTTTACGAGAGTGAAGCCAACTTAAAATATCAATTCTATATGAATTGTACATTTTCTTTGTCGAACACTTTATCCTAATTCTATAGAGAATAGGGCAAAAATAGCAAAAATATCATTCAATAATTCCATAACAAACGTGCGTTGTGCAAAAATATTTGCAAAATAATGGTGGAAAAAAATAGTTCAACTTTCGAGTTATGCGAAGATATCAAATTTAGAAGGCATTTAGGAAACTTGATTTGATAGAATTTAAAAGAATCCGATATTGAAATTTAACTATAGATATCATTTAGAATTTTGCAAAGGACTCTAAACAGATTGAAAAGTTAATCTACAGTGAGTAACTTTTATGAAAGCTTTTATGAAGTTCCTAGAGTTTCGGCGCATTAAAGTTTATCTCACCAAGTAAAGTCGTTGTTGTAGTAGTGATAGTACCATTTATTAGTTTAATTAAGAAGGAAACAATCAGGATAAATTTAAGTATCTCAAGTGATGATAAGATTAACAAAATTAATTTATTTTCATAAAGAGGCAAAGAAACAAACGGGTTCTAACTCAAATTACTAAGGCCGAAAAGCAGGATTTAGTTTTGATCAGATTTTATTGCATCTGTATAGAGCCTGCAGGAAATAGACCACACAACACAGGCATACAGTCGTGTTACAGCAGCCAAAGGGAATCTCGCGATACGGAAGACGCGAAAACAATAAATATAATAACAATCTTTCGAAAAAAAAGCGTTAAACGAGAGTGGGGTCATCACGCTGGTTTTTCCTCCACTCCCCTTAAGAAAAAAATCGTTTGTCAAATAATGAATTCAAATATTTATCACAAATCCGAAAGGTCCAAGTTTTTATTACAAATTTCTTGGAAGAAGTCCTGCGGGAGCCCTGAGCTTACCCCGCCCAAGAAGACTCGTTAAAGGTGGTCTCACTAAACTCATTACAGCTTTTTTGTAACATAAAGAGTCTTCAACCTCTTTAGAACACCGCTCACTCACCGACTTAGCTTCATTTAAAGTTCACTCAATGTACAAATTAAAACAAAGTCCATCGTCGAATAGAACCCTTAAATCCATGAACGAATCTACTTTTTCTAATTTCTGTGAATCAGTGAAATAATCACTTGCGGAGACCTCCGTGATAACATAACGTTATTATTAACACCAACGGCGGTAATATTAATAATAGTGATGATATCAATAACAATACTAACTATGCTACAGTGTAGTTTTTACAGTTTTTTTATGATTTTTTTATAATGGTGGCCAATGCAGGTGGACGATTTAGAAATTTCTTTAATATTAATATGCCCAAAGAGAGTATTCCCAATATAAATGGTAAGAGATTTTAATAATTACTCCCCTTTTTGAGCTGTGTATATGAAAATGAATTTGCAATTTTTTTTCTTTGACGCTGGAAAGTAAAAGTTGTCATTACTTCAAGGAGTTTCAATATAAATCACAGTAATAAGGGGGCATCGAATACCACAATTGAAAAAGCATAAATTTAACAACATCCAAGTTCACCTATTGCAAGCCCGGAAAACTTTTTATAGTGATATACGCTGCGACAGTCTTGAGCGATCGTAAAACTTGAACCAATCGGGATAAGGCGACACGCAGTAATAATAGTCAATTACCGACAGTTGAGCAAAAACAATAAAAGGAATAAAATTCTCAACATCTCCGGAATAAAAAAACATGTGAAACTAGAAACAAGGTACCACTTGTATGGCAGCTCAAACAGCACCTAACTCAATTAGAACTTGGCATGTTTACTAATGCAGAGGATAATGAAAAAAAATTGCTAGTTTAAGTTAGGTTAAAAATTGAGTAAAGTACTAAACGGACGACGGGGGATAAGGGACCCCAATCAGAAACGAATGTTTCTGAATGTTTAAATGACGGGAACGTAGCAATGACTTTCTCTAAATGGCTTTGCTGTATCTCGGCCAGTTGAGTGGGAAGGGGAGATTAGAAACCTCGAATTCTATATAGTGCCAGATCTACGGCAGGAGTTCTACTTCGGCATAGGTTTCTGGAACGCTTTCGGCCTATCCATTGCCACCAAAGAGGGCGTCGCCAATAGCCCGACGAGTAAGTGTCAGATTGTAGATGCCATAAATCAAGAAAACGGCAACCCTCGGAATCATCTGAACCTACCTACGTTCCCGTCATTTGAAGAATCTGGGCTAGGAAAAACGCGATTAGAGGAACATGTAATCACCGTTACGGAAGATAATCTGCCTGTGAAGCAAAAGCACTAGCCGATATCACCGGCAATACAGCACGTAGTCTATAATGAACTGGATCGAATCCCAGCGATGGGAGTGATAGAGGACAGCAACAGCAGTTGCAGCTCCCCGGTGACATTGGTGCGTAAGGGCGAAAAGAATCGCTTATGTTTAGACGCGCGGAAGGTGAATCAGCGAACACGAATCAGCTTAGTCGTTTACAGTACATCACGGGAAAAAACAACGTTCACGATCCCAGGAAGACCGCTCTACCAATTTACGGTAATGCTATTCGGCTTATGTAACGCAGTACAGAGCATGTGCAGACTAATGGACAAGGTGATACCGGGCTGCCCTCGAGAAAATGTCTTCGTGTATTTGGATGATATGCTAATCTGCTCACCCGACTTCAACCACCATCTCATATGCTTGGGGATGGTAGCGGATTGCCTAAGGAATGCTAGTCTGACCGTCAATCTTAGGAAGAACAGGTTTTTTGTTAAAATATTTAGGCTTTATAGTAGGAGGCGGTATATTAAAAACGGATCCAGCCAAAGTCAAAGCTATGACCGACTTCGCCGTCTCCAAAACCCCCGACAACTCCGAAGTCTCATAGGTATGACTAGTTGGTACCGCCGGTTTATTTCCAACTACGCAACAATCGCGGGACCGCTACAAGATTGCCTCACAGAAGGATGTGTGAAAAATTTTTCACTATCCGAGGTAGCTCGGGAAGCATTTGACCGGCTGAGAAGATGCCTCAGCACCGCGCCAGTTTTAGTTACACCGGATTGCACGAAGCACTCCTACGTACAATGCGATGCGTCTGAAGTGAAGGACGTGATTAAAAACTGTGAACTATGAACTATGCTGCTGTAGCAAGACGGGGAGAACCCAGATACCACCTATCGAGTACCATCGAAGCACAAGCAAGGCCCGGCTCGCTCAGTAGGTAGAGCATGAGGCTCTTAAGCTCAAGGCATGGGTCGAAGCTACACGTTGGTCCGTAGTTGTCTGAGTATCCATGGTTGGTCGGTCCGCGCACGAGTTGACGTACACATTCCATATCGTCAACGATATCAATGAGTCCGACCTGTAACGTCCGCGAACAAATTCAGGGAGGGTATCTGTTGGTCTGCGTTTACCAGAAATGTCACAGTAACGACATGCCGTTATGCGACAGCGCATGATTTTACTGTTTTTGAAAAATAGCGGCTAGCCGCTAGCTATGCAAAAGCAAAGAAAAGAGAGTAAAATCATGCGAAAGAATTTTTTTGGTGGTGGTTTTGCTTTTGAATGCTAATCATTTTTAGGGGAATGGAAGTTGAACTATTCAAGCGAGCGGTCGAAACAAAGATGGGGAAGAAAATTTAAAGGAAAATTGATCAGAACTCTTTAAGATTATAATATTAAGTTAGAAATTGGTTTCTGAACCTTGACACGAGTCGTAAATCGGGTGGCTCCAAATAGCCCATGTCGAGGGATAGGCCGGTCCGCTCAAGTAGGGGAGTCGCAATCAGGGGAGAGCCGAAAACGACAACAGATTAACTGAACAAAATATCAAAAACGTATTATTAGACAATAAGGAGAGAACCCTCTGGCAAAACGAATAGATCGATGAATTGTAAGTAAAGTAAAAAAAGTGAACACAGCGAATAATTCTGAAAGTCAAACTATTCTTTAAACATTCTAAGAAAATATAAAATTCTTATTAATAACCAATAGAAACTTAAACAGTGGGTTATGCAAAAAACATAAAATTAGTCAATCTGTTTTCAACTCTTGACTCAATCACATCACACGAAGCGTTTCAGTAAAAATGTGTTCTTCATTCTCGTCAATGACGGGTGTTCTTCGCTTTGTAAAAGGAAAATAATAGCTGGAAATAATCCGTTTGTGTATACATTTGATATTCAAAGCGCTTCAGCTTTTCTTATTATATTCGAAAAAAATTGTTTTCATTAATAATTATTATAAGATTGTAAATACAAGAAAAAAAAGGATAACATGTTAACTTAGAGGCCAATCACGTATCTAAAAATCAGCTCTCAATGAAAGAGTAAAAAACGAGAAAAATAACAGCTGATTCTTCTCTCCGATAAATAAACGAACAAATCAACTATTAATAGACGATAGTTTGTGAATAAGTTTTCAAAAATGATCAATTATTTATAAAAAAAAGTGCTTAAATAAAGTAGTTTTAGTGCATTTTTTAAATTGACGGAGCTAACAATTGTATTATTTCTTAAAACAGTAGATCAGTTTTTCGTGTGCACACTCTTTTATTTCGCCGCCACAATGATATGTAACGATTCTCCAAATTATACACATTGATTACTTATTTTTCGGTGACCAAATTTAAAAGATTTCTAACTGAAAATCGAATGGTAATTACGATTAAGATGAGAATTTAATCTTGCGTACGCAAAAGGGTTTAAGAGCAAGATTATTGGAAATGTTTGGCTCCGTCTTGTTTTGGTTTAGAGCGTTTTTTATGTTCTACTTTAATAAGAAAAATTGTTAATCTTTGCTTAAATTGCTCTCGTTTTTAATAACTAAGTAATTATGGAAGAGATCTTCGGTAAACATACATAATAAATGTACATTACCACGTAACAGATATATTGTCATTGTCAATAAAGACAAATATTATATAATAGAAGCATATAATCATTATATTTTACGAGTTGCCCTCGTAAAACAAAAACGCACTATGCGGCAGGGAATTAAGATAAAAGCTATAAAGTGCATGCAAACATGAAAGATTTAAATATACTATGTAAAATATGATATTTATGAAGGCATTATAAAGAAAAAGAACTCGAGCCGCATGAGTTTAATTATTGCCATCGACGTGACTAGTCGTTCTAGCCTGTTTTCATGTTTTCTTGAGTAATCCTTTGCATACAAGATTTTAAATTGGATACTAAGACTAGGCTTGATATTGCAGTAAACATAATATTTAATAATATAACTCGATATTCATGAAAGTGCGCTACACAACTATGTCCGTAATTTCTCTCTTAAATAAATAATCTGTAACGAACCGTGATGCAGACGAACTCAACAACGCTGAAAGATGGAGAGAACAGATTATAGCGGAGGCGCCCGAGCAGGGATTGCTACCAGGTACTTTAACCAAAATCCCTATCATAATAAGCCTGTTAGAATGAACAACAATAATAGTCTGAGGAATCTGAGCCAAAATGTCTAAAAGTAACAATCCCAGAAACTTCAACACAAATTATCGTAATTTAAAGACTTTAGATTTCATATATATACATATATCAGATACCCGATAATTTTTTAACCATTTTATTTGCAGGATGAAATGAAGAAGAAGTAGTCATTTTCGCATAATAAAAAAATTAAATGATACAATAACGGTAAAAGAGAACACGTTCGTTTACAGTGTCAGTATCAGTAATGGTGTTGTGGTTTTAAGAGCCATACAATTCGAATATTTTAGCAAAAATAATTTTATCATAGACAGGACAGGTGTAGGCAATATTAAATTAGTTTCAGCCATTCCATTGGCAAACGTCTTGCCCGTATTACAACTACATGCCAATTTCGTTAACTGGACTATTCAAAATCGTTAACTTGTAAAAACGAAAGCAATAATCACAAAAAAGTTAGTAGAAGCATTTCCCGAGTATATTTAAGATATGGAATTTTTCTTTTTCTTTTTTTAGAGAAGATACAAGCATTCAAAAGTTAAATAAAAATATACCAAGTAATAGTATAATAAAAAAAGTGTTGAAAATTGGCACAGGCGGTGCGGATACCGAAACATGAACGATCTACGCGAATAAGAAAATAAAACATGATACGTGATTTAGAGATGAAATTCATAAAAGGTTTTAATTATACAACCGTTGTTCTTTGCAAAAGTAAACCATATCTGTAATTGTGGCATATGACGCCGAAAGACTTATTGGAGCAACTCTGCGCGCGTATAGCTGTGTTTTGCATCTGGTCCTATAACACCGGCTATTTATTTGGTATCAATTGGTGCACCTGCGTATAATTACTTATGTGTTTAATGTGTATAATTACTTATGTCTTTACTTGTAATGCGTCATTTAATAACAAAGTTCAAATTTAGAACAATAGCGCTCTCTATAGTCATTTGAGAAACCTCTAGCGTCGTTGCCACCACTGTCAACAAACGGCGGAACAGTTTGTAATGTTTGCGAACAAATTCGGGGAGAGTATCCGTCGGTCTGCTTTTGCCAGAAATGTCGTAGTAACGGCATGCCGTTAGGCGACATC